>BGPR01020941.1:0-27187 GCA_013235015.1 Araneus ventricosus | reverse complement strand
CGCTTTGAGTCGATTGTTATAATAAAAAGAAACTGGTAATTGTCAAAGCCAGAAGCTATGTCAAGCGATGAGGATTTTAAAACATTCGGAGTATTGGATAACCTTTTGACTTGTAAGTGCGTGGAAGTCATATAGTTTGAAAATGGTATAATGCAGATCGACCAATAAATCGAAATTGTGTTTTATGGGTGCAATTTTGTTTGCATTAGGATATACAAAGAAGCTTCTGTTGAATTACTAACTTTAATTTCAGTAGATATATTGCACGTCTATATGATACATAATCTGATCTGTTATCATAAGTCTAGTGCTTAAGTTAAGGCTTACTTCAGAACTTTTCCTAATCACTTAAGTCTTTCGTATAAATCTGGTAGTTATTTTCTTTCACCATCTTTTCATTTCTTTATTTATATTTCTACGTAGTAGGCGACTTAATGGGGATTTTGTGGTCGATGACATCAATTATGGTTATTTACATCGTGAAGAAACAGGTGCTGTTGGGACCCTAATATAGAATTCAGATGAAAAGACGAATACAAATGAAATTACCATATTTCTCTTTAAACATCGCGGAGGATTCGTTCTGTGGGAAGAAAGCATTTATTGCTGGTGGAGGGTGGGCGTTCATTGCTGTAACGTGATATATCACTTATCGGCTCGATGAATGCGATTGCCTATTCGATAGCCTTATTAGTTAAATGGCGATTGCACTTAGTTGGTCAGTACGCCTAGAAAGAAGGCTACTTTTACACAGAATTTGGCATAATCTTGTATTTTGAAGTTCTTGAAATGTAAGTTGAGTTCTACTTACACGTATTGAGTAAAAGCTGTATTAATCCCTTAACTGTCTGCCTGTACATCATACATGCGTCGAATTTTCGTATTTTTAAACTGTCGTGATCAGACGAGAACTGGTGCTTTCAACATGGTATGACCGTTGGCCATATTTTTAAACTAAGAAGCAAAAACTAGATCATTCTTAGATTTTATAATTTGATACAAAAACCTCAATCTATAAATATCTCGAGCCTTCCATAGACATAGCTGAATTTCAATACAACGCATTCCCAAAATAGGTGTAATCTGATCGGATAGTCGAAAAAAATTACAGGTAAGAGGTTAAGTCTTTTCATTAACATAAACTGAGCCGATTTTTTTGGACATACATTAAATGGAAGTGAATTTAATGATAATACTCTTTAAAAAACTAGATTTGTTAAAAGTTCGCTTTAATTAGCGGCAGCAACCAAATCCAATCCATAATTCATAATCCTTTTTGCACATTAGAGATTTAAAACATCAAGCTCAAATCTTAATTTCCGTAACAATGGACAAAATATTTTCTCGCTTGTTGCAGAAAGTTAGGGTTCTTGCAGAATTTTCACTCGCAAACCAGCTTATAAGAATCCAATTTCGATCTATTCTTCGATCTGCTTTTTTTCAATTTTAAAAAGCATTCTAAAGTAGAGATTCCAAAGAACAGATAAATTTCTTTCAGTTTTGATTCCTAAGTTCAGGGTGATACGGCGTAAGATGCTGCAGCTTTTTGAAGGCCAACACGTACCAATTCTCATGTTGTAGCATGCTGTTAGACCACTCTATCACTGCTGGAGATTATCATCCGAGTAAATAAGCAGTAATTAAAATGATGCGTTTAATGTTCTCTGGACGATTAAAGATGGTCCAACATCTATCTATAATATGCATTTCTTTGGTGAGGTTTCTATGAAAAGTAACGAATGCTGAAGTAATCACCGAAATCTTTAAAAAATAAATTGTTTTGCTCTATGACTCTTAAAGTTCTAAAGATTTACTGAACAAAATATGTGCTTTTCTGGAAAGAAGTACATTTCGGTTTTGCTGTACTGAAAATTATAGACAATCTTGCGATTAATAAATAACCAAATAGCATACGTATGTTGAATATTTGCATGCACATGCAGTGTTTAATTCACTTAGTATAATATAATGCGGGCATTTTTCATTCTTTTGCTACGATGAGGTAAATATTTCCGCCTGAATTCCGATAGAATATTCCTATTTGGAAATGCACAGTCTTCAGCTTTCGTGTTTTACCAATTGCAATAGTTAAAATTCGTATTCTGATAAAATTTCGTTCAGTTTAAAATAATTGTAATTAAAGATGAATTAAGATCTGAGCTCATAAGAACAAAATTTTAATTTTATCATATGATGGGTTGATTGATTAATACCGACTAAGCAATTCATTATAGCTATATATTATAATAGATGCATTGGGTATTACTGAGTGCTGAAGTATTATTTGTCTAAGTTGCATGTTATTAACAGCATAAGATTTTATCGAAGTTTCCAAATATTGATGAGAACTATTCACAGGAAGCGTCAGGACTAAGTAACCTAATTTATCTATTTCCTTATATTGGTGAAATAAATGTGACCTGACATATTAATTCTAACCTAATGTGCCTTGAAGAAAAGTTACTTATGGCCTGATTTCTAAGTTGAGTTTAAGTTGATTTAAATTGGTGTTTAAGTTTTAGGAAGAAAAAGAAGGGATAAAAGTCATTATAATTTGACTGAAGCTCTAAACTGGAATTTCGGATGTTAAATGGGACATACTGTATAACAAGAAAATGTATTTCCCTACAATACATGCGGAGATATTTGAAACTGTTGTATATAACGTAGATGAATAGGTATAAACTACGGTATGTTTAACGATCTTTATCTTCTTGCCTTCTTGGTGATATACATATTTCATGATCTGGTATCTCGGAAAATTAATGTGGCAAAATCTTGAATCAAGGAATAATTTTAGTGATTATTTTCCATCTTTTCTATGCAATCCTTTTACGAAAAATGGTAATACTGCATACTGTTCAATACGTGATGATATTTACCGTGTGTCCTTTTATTTCAGGCACTTTGTTTACTCGTTTAATTTCTTTGACTTACGATCATGAAGAGAAATATCTTAAAATTTTCTGCACTTTTTAGACCTCCAAATATATTCTTGCTTAATCATCTTGAATGGAAAAATGTCTTCATTAAAACTATTTGAGATACTTACCGAAATTTATAACAAGGTGGAAAATTTACTCCCTGAATTGCATATTAAACTAACCTCGTCAAGTAATTGCAAATATTCCGATTCTTATCTTCGGTTCCAAAACGTTCTAAATTACAGATACACCATCCAATACCAAATCGCAAGCCACCAAAGTTGCTCGCCTTCTTCATAAAAACAGAATTCGCCGTCCACAATGATCCAATTTAATCCTTACTATTATCACATCATACGGCTGATAATATCCATCGAGTTCGTTGCTGCGGGCCATCATGAATTATACAGAAAAGGCATTGCCGCTGGATTATCCGTTTGATGAAAACTTCATGGATTTTACCTGGGTGCCCAGTGAATTATTGAAAACCAGTTCTCGACCTGCCCCCTCGATTTGCGGCTTCCCTGTAATTACGGCCCTAAACAGCGAGAAATGTCAGTCGGAATGGGGTGTTTAAATCCGATGCAACACGCCTTCCGTTGTACAATCCGAGACATCTCAAGTGCAGTTATTAACAATTGCTGCCGTATTTCCACGTTGGATTTTGAGCCGGGGCAATTGAATTAATGGAATTCGGCTGGAGATTATGGATGGATTGTTTTGTCTTAAACGAAAGTAATTGTTCCGTTCTTGGACTTAAATTGGTAGGCGGTATTGTAGAATGCCGTCGTATTACATATGTAAATACTGGTTTTGGGAGTTGTTTATCGTTTTTAGATTCATTGCGTTGGATCTCTTGTATTTCTGCTTTAATATATAACAGGAAATACGCATGGGGTCCTGCGATGGTGCCTTATTATGACTAGTTTATGTTAGACAAAGAGAACTGCTATTTTTTATTCTTCATAACTTTTATTGTAGACTTGGTTAGTTTCAATTTTCCTTGTTACCAAGGGGCCTGGTCCTCTAACACAGGGGCTCCCAACCTTTTTACCCTCGCGTACCCCTTGATTATTCTTTTTGTTTTGGCGTACCCCTACTATCATATCCAACCCCTCCCCCCAACCATCCGTCTATGCAAATAAGTTTCGATGAATAAAGTTAAGGCTAGTTTAGGAGTGAAATGACTGAATTAATAACATTTGAAGAACTTATTTTTGATTTTGCATTTTATTTCATTTTTACGATAGTATTAATTCAACGTCAAAGCGAATGAAACCAGTATTGTAATTATTTTGCCGTAACTTATAAGGATAGCTAAAAATTGCATTTCGTAATAATCAACTATTCAAAGGTATAGTTATCAAATAGCAAGTATTCACTTGGAGAATACTTGGTATTTAATAACTATACCACAAAATTATCAAACTTTTTTAATCCCTTACGTTTTCTAGAGTTTTCTTTGATTTGACGTACCCCAAATGGTCCATTGCGCACCCCCTGGGGTACGCGTACCACAGGTTGGCAGCCTCTGCTCTAACCCCATAACCAAGTGAATGAAAATAAAATTAAAGGTGTGGTGAATGGTGTGATATTCAAAACATTTTTCTTCCACGATTTACTTTAGAATACTATGAATATCCATTGCGAAATCAAGAAAAACGTCTTTTTAGTATCATGTTATTTATTTCTGAGATTTATGCCGAATTTATTCGACATTTCGTAGACTATTTTTAAGAAATTAAAAGTACAGTTTTTCATTAAACTGTTTACTTTTTTTTTTTTTTTCAAAAAAAAAAAAAAAAAAAGTTTTCGTTTAACCCTTCTTTGCATGATTTTTTCTTTATTGGTGAAATAAATCAAGGTGCTATAATTCATGTTCAAAATTAAAGGAAAAATGGTTAAAAAAATCTTAATATATATTTATAGTATAAATTTAGCAAAAAACAATATGATGGAAATTTCCATCATCGTGCAAAGTTAGATTAAACGCAAACTTTTTCAGAAATTGCTCTAAAAATAAAAGAAACACATGTTACAAACCTTTCATCCACATCACTTTTTTAGCAATAGAAACTCAAATATAATGAAACAAAATTAAAAACGAAATCATACGTTTATTGTAACTACAACAAACAGCGGAATGACAACTTCAAGCTCGTTTTACTGATAGTGACACTTGCTTATTTTTGACATCTATGTTTTTTTTTATGCAATGGACATTAAAAAGGTATCCAGACACGATCAACTTAAAGTGAACTTGTTCTTTTATATAATTTTTGGGCATTCAATGTTATGATGGAAATTTCCACCATCATGCAAAGAAGGGTTAATAAAGGTATTCTATGAGCGTAATATTTTGCATAGATTTTTTATTTCGCATTGGATCGTATTAGAACCCGCCGATTCGCATCGTTGCAACGTTTCATAAGATTATTTTCCGCGAATGAATATAGATTTCTTTTTCCAAACAAAGACTCCAAATTGATTGAATGCGTGAATTCAGATATATTAGTTGCCATTGAAGTTCATTCTATCAGAAAACTGCAGTAGCGAGAGAATAATCTATTGTCAGTGACAACTCAAGTTGGCAATACACAGGCGACCGCATCACCGGTTCATGGTATAATAAATGTTTCTAGCTAGGTCTACTTTTTATCTTTATCACCACGCATACCCCCGAACTCGGTGTCAGAACGGATCGCTGTGGGTTGGATGGGCATGCGTGAAACTTTATTGAAAGTTTAAAAAAAAATTACAAACTTAGAATTTGAATTATATAATTTAGAAAACGGATATTATTAAAAGAACATAATATAAACTTGGATATTTTAACAATTTTGAGTTCTAAAAATTTAACACAACAAAAGTAGCATAAAAATCAAAGCAATAGTGAAGTTTGAATAAACAGCAAAATTTGATGAAGAAAATAAAATGTGAAAATAATGACTTTGTAAGATAAATTTAGAAAAAAATTTCGAGAACTCTACCCAAAATTGTAAAAGGAACATAATAAGAACAAAATATCTCTACTAACATAAATTCCAATTAAAATAAATATTAAGAAAACCAAAAAGAATGAACATGAATTTAAACAGTAAAATTAGGCGTAGAATAATAACTATACAACATTCAAATAATATTTAAATATATTATAATTATTATTATATTTACAATATAACAATAATAAATCCAGCCAAGCAACGCGTTTAATAATATATCTGATAAAACGTGTTTCAATTATGTAGTTTGAAGTTTGTTTGATATTTTTTTTTCATGGATATTTAGCCAAAATTGGATCTGAATTTACAATCGTAATATATTTTTAAAATATCTAAAACTAAGAAAATAAAAAAAATTGTAGCAACTAATCAAGTAAAGTATAGTTTATAGCATCTTAGTTGAAATTTAATTGAAGCGTGCTTAATAATTAAAATTGAATATAATATTATTTAATTAACCAATTCAGGCCGAAAGTATTTACTTAGAAGTAATAATAAAAATAAAAAACTTTACAATTTTAATTATTTAAATTTAATTATAAACAATATACCCTTTTCTATTGAAATCCCCAATTTATTTTATAGGCTCATTTGTACGCTACTAAAGCAATAATAACATCTTCCAATGATTACATTAACCAAAATACTGAAAATGGCATGAAGTCTTACGAGTCCGCTAAACATCATCCCTTGACTTTTTGTATCTTCTGATCTGCTGTAAGAAACTAATTCTTTCCTTTCTTTCATCTGTCTTTATTTGCGTGAAATAAAAATAGAGGTAAGTGACCGAGGCACACTTGCATATGTCGCTTGAAGCTAGTTCGTTCTATTGAGGGATATATGCCAATGTGTCACGGTTAGTTTCTTACGGAGTTAAATTATTGAATCTTTTTGTCCGTTTTGTTTGTCATTATTAAATCAAGAAATGATATATGTAATCCCTCTGTGAAATTAATTCAAGTCAATTAATTAAAATGATTTTCCTGCCGCCTGATGTAACGGGCTTCTTAATTAATCATGATGCAAAACATACTTAACACAAATTAATCAATTGTTTTATTATTTATTGATTGATTCGCAATTTGGAATGTTGTAGCCTGAATGCGTAACCCTTTGCTTGAAAAGAAAAATATTTGAAGGATAAGTCTTGGTATTTAGGTTTATGATAATGTAAATCTGTAACGAAATATTATGTTTAATTTTTATCCATTGTAAATTCCTAAACAGACCTATTTGTATCGTTTAAAAGTGATTTATAATCTAAACTCTAATTTCAAAACATGTTTGAAAGCATGTTATAGTAATTTTATATTCTTCCTTCGAATTCTATTCTTTAGAAAGCTGTTATTAATTTTCGACGAACTGATGATAAATTAAGTTAAATTAATTGATTAGTAATTGATTTTCGGTTGAAAGATCAAGGGTATTCCCCTTTTGTTATTTAAATTAACTTCAATTGGGCAATCTCTGTAAATCATTATGCTAATTTTTTAATTTGCTAAATGAGAATTTTAATGTTAATTGGCCATGAAAAAGATCGATTGGTAGGTAATTGCGACGTATTATTTTTATAAATATTAGTAAGAATTTGGAATAAGTTTTAAATCTATTGATTAATAATAATGATTGAACTTAAAACATTTTCCTTTTGGTTGTTGACTGCGTGACGCCATTTCAAATAATGTAATTAATATTGACTTCCGTCTGAATTTTAAAATATAATTAATATGAGAGATTATGGCATGAGTTATTCCATGCGAAATGCATCATTGAACTGCATCAGAAATTGAATTTGCAATAACTTGATACATAAGTTGTTAATTTCCAAATTTGTCTCGTTTTGTTTACAGGTATTGCTATATTTTGCGTAGACATTATTGAAAATCATTGTGCAATTGAATTCTAACACGATATGTTTTTTAAGTCTTTAGTTGTAAAATGATCTCTACTTATATTTTCCCCTTAATTAGCTTTAAAAAATTCTGAGAACTTTTTTCGCTTCCAAATGTCAGAAACAATAAAGCAACGCGTAAACTAATACTCTGATAAAAATCGTCTGCTCATTAGAGCTGCCACTTTTGACAACTAAAAACATACAATCAACCAGAAAAAAAAAATCTCCTAAAAAAATCAAGATTATTCCTTCAAGATTCGAAAAAGGCGAATCGGTTATTTTTTCTCCCATTCTTTTTTCGTTTTAGTGCATCTCAACTCTCTTTTATCCTTAAATAAGAATGACATTAAGACTTCAATTAAACAGCGTTCAGGGCCGTAAAAAAACGCGGGAACTCCACCAAAGAATGACGTGTTATCGGAATCGTTCTGTTAACTTTCGTGACTTCCATACCTAACCTCGTGTAAGCGCACCTGTGCTGTGTATATTCCCACTAGTTTTCCTGCTCAGCTTAATTAGCATTCTAACCTTAGCTAGACTTTTTTTTCGGTGCACCCCCTTCTACCCCTGTTCGCTTAGCATGTCAGGTGGATGTTCCAATCTAATCCATTCCTAATTCTCTTGCATAGTAATGAATTCCAATTGGATATTCTTAAAAGAACCATTCTAATGGGTTCGAAGAGCGATGTTCTTTTCTGGTTTATAATTAAAGAAGGAATACTTTGTAATTAGCCTAAAAGAAAGGGATGCTTATGATTTAGGAAGGACCTGTAATTAGCGAAATCGTATGGGTGTAGCTAATTGGACATGATTTAGATATCCGGATTTGGACGTTTTGGGGTCAAAGAATGGAACACGTGGCCGCTTCGTTTTGGTCGGAATTTTGTGAATATTTAAATTGGGATTCGTGTTAATAAATAACACTAAAATGTGAATGCTTGGATAATGAATATTGCTTTGTTTGTACATGTTTCACAATTCTAGCATTATAGATTAGCCTAATAAATATAATTTAATACGAAAACGCAACTTTTACTGCGATGTTAACCCGTTAAAAAAACGAACATCTGTCATTGTTTACTTCTTCCGTATTAGCAGATGTTGTCCTTTTATTTGTTTTTATTCATATATTTTATACCGTAATTGGTTGATATTTGTTTTATGAACCATTTTCATGTTACCTATGTATAAGTATAACCAAACTGACCGAAGGCACGAATCAATGTTTACTCTACCTACACAAATAAATCTGGTATTTTAATTTCATTCGTGTTCCGAGTGCATTTAATTAATCGCGTAATTTAATAAAAAGAATACGTAATTATTCGAGGGACTTCTGTTGTAGGAAACAATTATCGTTTGCTTGTGAAATTCTTACCTAAATATATTAAATTCTTTAATGGGTATATTAATTTCATTCGTGCTCCGAGTCTGTTTCCATAATTAATCATTTGACTTCTTTTGCAGAGAAGTAATTGCTTTGTTTTCGTGTAACAAAATTGTACATCATTTTCGAAATTTCTATTTATCTTTGTGAAACTATGAGTTCTGGTGTTCCATTTGATATTCTTTCAGGTCCATGCTTCTTCTGAAATAGACAGCTCTGGCTGACTTAATGTCTAAAATTTAATAATAAAAGCGGTTATTTTATTTTCATCACGTTATTGAAAGCTTTATTACTAAGCAGATCGTCTCGAGATTGTTTCACAAGACAGTCTTTTATCATTTTAAATAAGACTTCTAATTAAACCTCATTGATAATATCTGAAAACTCATTAAAGAATGAGAAGAAAACCTTAACATTTTTGAAAACTTACACTAATCAATAGAAACAGGTAATAAATATATGTTAAATAACAACAACATAGAAAGAAAAAACGGCATCAAGTATTCAATTTTCGAATATGCTGTAATAAACAGCTACTTCATTGAAATATTATAAGTTTTTACTAATACTTAACATGTTGGAGAGATGTTGATTCCTTTTTCAACAATTATTAGACCAAAAGGTTGTTTCACTACATGCCATTTTTTAAAAATTATTTTTATAATGAATGGGTTAATAGTCAACACTTAATTATACCACACTGTACCTTCTTTAATATACCAGCCACTGAACAACTAAATGTATAAAAAGATTAACTCGTATATGGCATTGGAGTGACATTTAATATTAAACTTATCTTTTTAATTAGCAATGTTTGTTTCAAAATCCTTTGAATTACTTGTGCCCTTTTAACTGGAGGGATATTCCAGTTGTACACAAAATAAGGCAGAAAATTTCAAAACACATCTGAAAAGTAAAAAACAAACTTTTATTTGAAAAACATTTTTTATTCCGTAACATTTTCACATTACTCGAATTTTATAGTTCATGGCTATTCCTATTCACTGCCATTTTTCAATTAAAAAAGATTTCGTGATCCCATTTTTGCCGGGAAAAAATTTATCGTAATCCTCAAGTCGAGAAAATGAATTATTAATTAAAAATAGTGAAAAGAAAATTCATTTAATATATAGTTGGTAAATTTTAATGAAATCTCCTAAATCAAGATCATCCGAACTATTTATTATTTATTTAATTCTCGACGGCCCCTACCTACCCGAAAGGGTGTGAGATGCATGTGAACCGTCGGAAGAGATTCACAAAAACATATATGATGCATAATACACATGTAAAACAATAACATGGAACAGAATTAAGTACAGAACTTAAAATCTCATGCAAAATAATACAGGGATTTCATTATTGTACAAAGAATCAAAAGGAAAAAGGAAACATAAATAAATCAGCAGTTTTAAGTTAGGAATAAGCACAAAAAAAAATCGAAATTCGTTTTTTTACACCAAACGTACGTTACCATATAGACGCTCATTATTAGCTGTAAAAAAGGTACGCAAACCACTATTGTAAACATCTGCATGCAAAAGTTTGGTTAAAAAATAAAATAAGAAAAGTAAGAAGAGTTTTTAATTTCCCCTAGAAAACAGTTTTTGAATTCGTTCCCTTCTTCAAACTGTTGATTCAAATATGTATAGAATAATAACAGAATACAAGTGTTATTTTTTTATTTTCCCGCACCGTCTCGGGTTTCTCTCTCTCTCTCTATTACCCAAAGGTAAGCTTGACACGAATCGACTGGAAGACAATATACCATTTTTATTTACAAATGTCGAACCTGTAAAAAAAAAAATCAAAGATCCTGTGATAATTTTTACGGCTCCAATATTTTTGTGTACCCAATATGGTCGACACATCACTGAAGAAAGAATCACTTTTCTACCTCAAACCACGGCCCAAAAGGCAATAAGAAAACGTACATAAACGATTTTTATATTTGTGAAATCAATAACATAATCTCCAAATTTATGCTGTGTTTCGTATTTTAATTAATCAATGCTTCCTTAACGCAAAACGAATATATTTTCGCCTTTGAGTAACTTGAACTGGCAGCAGTTCCACAGAAAGGGTGAGGGGGGGGGGGGGTGAGGTGGCACGCGAGATACCCAATTTTCTCCCCAAACTATTTGCTCTGCATCAAAGCAATTACCTCACACTTTGTAAGATTCGCTTGAGGCAGATGACACTCTCACTTGTCGCGAAAAGTTAATTGGTTAACGACCTCCTAAATGAAATTATAATCTGGTTTGCCGACTGCTAATAACTACAATGAAGGATAATAACAGTGCCAGCACTGTTTACGGATTATGTGTATAATTGTAGCGATGCACCTCTCGCACGTGTGGTTGCTTTTTCCGTAACAAATTAGTCGCAGGCAGCAGATCAGATTCTTGTTAACACTTGTGACGGATACATGTTCATAACTTATCTGTAACGGGCGGGCGTTAAAAAGATAGCCGCTTTGAATTCAAGGTGAGAAATGATAAGGTATGGGAGTAAAATTTTAAATGATTGGATTATTAACCTTCTAGCAGTTGCGCTTATGTAGGAGATGCTTGTATTGTGCATTACATACTTATGGACGAGTTTTCTGATTTGTTTACTTAAGTTAAAAACCTTGACTTTATCTGCTTGTATGTTGGACTTCCGCTTTGAAGATCCATCGACTTAACATTACACCGGAAATACTTGCTACAGGCGTGTAAACAAACCGGAAAACTCGTCCATATCGTTCTTTTATAAATTTAAGTGCAATTTTTATTTATATAATCTTTATTTAGTATGGAGCTAATGAATACGAATTACATAAATAAAAATTGCATTTATTTTTGTAAAACACGATATAAATATCTAATACGATGCATGATATAAATACTTTGTACGCACTCGCTACTCTGGAGTGTTTACCCTTTCCGGATAGGTAACCTTTTAGAACACTCAGATCAGGTACTTTATACGCCATCCCATTTTTTCCAACTCTTAGCTTATTTAATTATATAAAACTTTTTTCATAGTGTAATAAGATTAGGGGTTTGAAGGTTGGATAATATACACATTTGTGCCCGAATTTCAGCCGCTATCCTCTTCGTTACCTGGATTACTAACACCTCAATCTAGAGATCGGTAAATTGTGGCGCACATTATACGCCGTACATGTCCGGGAAGGGTTGGCATTATGTTTAATAGGTAGTGTAGGTATAATGGCATTATGTTTATAATTGTAGCGATGCATCTCTCGCAAGCGCGGCTGTTTTTTACATAACAAATTACTTGTAGCAGCAGATCATATTCCTTTTAACATTTGTGACTGATACATGTACATAACTTATCTTTACCGGTCGGGTGTTAAAAGGATCGCTGCTTTGAATTCAAGGTGATAAATGATAAAATATGGGAGTAAAATTATTAATGGTGAATTATTAATGGCGTATTAAAATGTCTTACTCTTTTATATAAGTTAAATGGCATTGCTGAAATGCTTTGCGAATAAAAAACTAAATCTACGGGAGATTTTTATTTTATTATTATTTTGTCTTTGTCATTTTTCATATAATTATATAAGTAATTATATTTTTGAAGACAGTAAGTTTGATAATGTTTTTGTTATATGCGATATATTGAATATTAAAAATGGCTAATCGATGGATATGTTTTATAAATTGTAGCAATGCACCTTTCACACGCGTGGTTGCTTTTTCCATAACAAATAAGCAGATCAGATTCTTGTTAACACGTGTGACTGTACTTGTTCATAACTTATCTTTTAACAATCGTGTGTTAAAAGACTTGCTATTTTGAATTCTAGGTGAGAAAATGTCGTAGTAAAATTCTGTTGAATGGGACGTGTTTTAGTATTTGAAAATGATAGGATTATTAATGGCACATTAAAATTATCTTATGTAAGTTAAATGATATTGTTAAATGTTTTGCGAGTGATAATTGTAATTCTGGTGATGACTGCTATTTATTTTTTTGGGTTTTGCTGATTTCGATGCAATTATACAATAACTTTTGAAAGGAAAAAGATTCATAATGTGTGACATGCGGCATTTTGCATGTTAAAGGTGGTTAATGAAGGTCAGTTGGATTTTGTAACGCGAAATAATTAGCATTTTATGATGTTTATGTGTAAGAGAAAATAGGCTTGGTTTCTTAATTGTATAATTTTTGAATAAAGTAATAATTTCGTTTAATTATGGTGGCAAGCTATGGTGGGAAACAAATATCAGCGACTATAAGTTTGAATACTAAAATAACGTTGATACTGCTGATGCATGCTAAAAAAATATCCTTTATATTTTTCGCACGTCAGTTCTTTATGGCATTTTTCTGTCTGAATATTATAAAGTCTAATTGAAATTTAATTGTAAAACAAATGAAAGATATCGGCACTTTTATATCAAAATGTCGTATATCAAATTTGCCAAAACATTTTATTGAATGCAAAACACTTCTGAAGAGTTTAGCTGCATCTACTCGCATTCATTTAGCTCAGCTGCTTTCATTTGCATGATATGCGAATATTTTAGGTTGCCACTAAATACCATATGTCACGAGTGGTTCCAGCTTTTACATGAAAATCTCGTATTTTTTGTTGTCTGTGTTTTTGAGTATGGCATTCTGATATAACATTTGTTATATTTTTATTTTGGCCCGATATGTGCCATCAAATTAATCATGGAGGGATTCAGTTGGCGTAAAATGGAATTTTCGTTGATTATCTGTAATTCTTTCATATAAATCCGATAATAAGGATTTTCTTAACCCTTAAAGGCCCAGTGTTGCCTTTAAGCAACGCATCCAATCTTGCCTTCTAAAATCTTGAGAATAAGACTGAAACTGTATTCCCTGTGGTTGCTAATAGGAATACATACTAAAAATGTTATTTAAATTAATTTACAGCATATAGATGGCAGTCTTAGTGCTGATAAAAAAAAATTATCTTTCACTTTCTTTAGCAGGCTGCATCTTTCTTAGCTTTGTTTGTATTGAGAATACCATATTTTATTCTACAGTGATGAAGGAAATTCCTTATCCGTATTATTTTTTAAAATTCATCTGTGTTTGACTTTATAGAATTTTATCAAGGAAATTTTTTTCTGAAATAAAATCCAGTGTTGTCAGTTGGTAACAAACTGTTTTTTAGCCATAAACCATACTTAAAACAAAATAGGATTTTAAAAGTATTTTCCCATGCTTTATTCAAAAAATGAGTCATAAAACATTTTAACATCAATTTTTTGAAAATCGATTTTTAAGGGTTAAAATATTCGAACGAAAAGGAGCTACTAAAGCTTCAAACAACTTTAAAACTCTCTTCACCTGATTATTATCTTTTATACAAGAGTAATTGCTACTGCTCAACTAGTACATATAAGTAAAGAACTTTTTCTTTACAAATGCGGTATGATAGTTGAAAAATAGACATTTCGAAAGACTAATGCAATGAAACTTGGCTAATTCAAACAACTTTAATTTGAATTGGACGGCAATGAATTTTTCTCGGGTTCCTTGAATTTCCTATTAACCTAATGCTAAAACGACCATAATTCGAATTTATTTTGGTTAATTTGAATTCAGAACTAAAAATTGTTAAAATCTTTCAATTCCGAGTTGTTTTCGCTAGTTAAAGGTGTCCGTACCTTGCGTCTTCAGTGGTTAGTAAGTGAATAATTTCTAAAACCCATTATTAATTTGAGGACTTAATTACTGTAAAGTGTATTCAATCAAAAAAGCAATGGAAAATTTGACTTTTAAAAAACTTCGAGCACTTGAAATTTAAATTGTACTGTTCATTTTTAAGCTTCGTTGTACAGTTTTTGCATTCAAAATGCTGCATACTGTTTATTTATTACAATTATTTGCTTATTTAACACGTTGGCTGCCGAGTACGCGCTTTGACTCACGCCTATCTAAATAGATGAAGAGATAGCGGAGAAGGGGCACCTAATTAGATATCAGCGTCAACCGAATATGGGTGTTTAAAAAATTTAAATAATTAATCACTCTTTATTATTTAATCACTATATTTAATAAAATTACTTGCTGTTTATTTATTATTTATTAAAACCGACTAGTTTGAAAATAAATCTTTACTACCACTTTTTCTTGCTGTATTCATTTTTAGAACCAGTTTTTCTAAATTCGAATTCATGGCTAAATCAAATTTTTATTGTTGTCCCGCCAGGTTTCCAAGTTCCACTATATTAAAAAAAAAAAAATCGAATTTATTATTCATTTCAAACTCTTTCTGAAGAATGATAGATTGGCGTCTCATTCATGCCTGGTTACTTTTTCCGAAACTAAAAGTCCGCTCTATTACTGGCGCGGACTCCTGTTAACACTGAAACTGATACTAAGAATTTATCTTCGGTAGCTCTCCTCGCCGATAATTGCCACTTGAAATTCAAACTGTGAAACAGCAATTTAAAAAGCGTATTGGCAGGTTTATCGCTTCCCAAAGGTGTGTGTTCAAACAGATTATTGTTGCTACACGTCTCGAGGAGTTGCCCTCTTAAAAAGCGTACCATTACTCGAGTTTCGACATCGCACTGCCGAGACTTTTTATCATGACAAATGAGTTTTTCATTTAAAAATCAAAGGCGATTATAGGAGGTAATTGCTGTATGACATTTGCGTTGTTTTCATTTTGAAATATAGCTTCCTGCATGTTAAGACGGCTATGTTTGAGCTACCTCCATAAGCATAGGAGCCGAGTTTTGAAATTACGTCAAGATTGAATAAATTTGAAAATTAGGCTATATTATGCGAGACATTATTTTGATTACTTATCCGCTTATAAGGTATAACTTTTGTTTGAATGTATCATAAGCTTCTAGCCTAGCCATCGCTTAATTCTTACTGGCATGGTGTTAAGATTTTGAATTTGTCGGTACCGTTTCAAAACCCAATATCATTCTACCTCCAAGAGGTGTCATGTGTTGCATCTATCTCGATATTTTTCTGGCTGGTAGCTTAAAATAATGTAATTCATAAAAGCATTACTCAACTAATGTGCTGTTCAAAGCAACACACGTGAGTTACTGATGCGATTTTTGTTTAAAACTTTAGATGACATGCGTGAAAATCTGTGAAGAAGTTTCATCAGTAGTTCCACTGTTATCGCAATTCTCGCAGTGTACAAATCTTATTTCATGCAGTTTTTAACAACTGTACAGCAGTGTAACAGTTGACTTTAAGAGGAACAAAAGGTTAAATACTTCATTTTTGTCAAACGTATGAACTGCCATTTCCTATGAACATTGCGTGAGATTCTTGAATTGATAAAACTGGATTCAAATCTTACTGGTGAAACAGTAAGTCATTCCATCGTTTGAAGATAAGGGCCTAAATTGTTAATATTAATGTGCCTTGAATACAGAAAAGGCAATAAGTAACGATTATCTGTAAATTTACGTGCCTTATCAAAATCAAGACCGAGAACTTATCTTGCACATAATTAACTAAATACAAACGTGTGTTGACCCTGAAAAACGTTTCATAAGACAGAAACGCTTTTAGCGTTACGATTGCGATTTGTACATCGCAAGTCGCCACTTTTCTTCATTCCTTGTTAAGCTACTCATCTTGGGTTAAAAGAAACCGCTGATAACGTTCTTTGAATAAACAAGACTTAATATATAAGTAACTACATTATGGCAAGAATCCCACAATATTTCATTTTTCTTTATTTACATGTGTTTTAAGTTATTTTAACTAATATGTGTTACTGAATAATTCAGTAAGGATGCATCTTTCACGGAGAGAAGCATGATTCAACACTACCAAAATTCTATTAGCTTTATTTTAAAATATTCCCCAAAAATATGCGACTTTTTTTTAAAAAATACCTGCACAAACTCGAGTGGAGAGTAACAGCTAACGTAGCCGAAATACTCTGGCTGGCTTTGGAAGCCAATATTATTACATAGATTATTAGGCTTAAATAGCCACATTTCGTCTGTATTATAGATGGCTGACTGTTGGCATAATGGTTGATGTATTTGATGGCTACAGCCTGCAACGAAACTTACCTATGCAGGAAATCTTTTTCACTTTATTATGACCGAAAACATCAGATTACATGGAACAAATATTAGACGAAAATTAAAACAATTTTATGCTATGCTAAATTAAAACAAATTAATTTGTTTCTGAATATTGACCTTTCTAGTATTTAAAAAAGATAGACTGCCATAACTAATTTAATGCCATTTTTAGAATTCTGTCTCTTACAATTGTTTTATAAAATAATTACAATTCTGTGAGATATAACAAACATGTTTGTAACAAAATTATTCTTCGTAGCTTTATGTTTTGACGACAAAGTAAAATATATTTAGTATTTAATGAATTCTGAATAGTTCTCATTTTCAGACAAAGAAAATCGGATTATTCTTTTTTGCACAACCAGGGACACTGTTAGATACTGGAAATGAAGAGATCACATACTTATTCCCGATATTTTTGTGACAAGAAGGAACAAGACTAATACCTAGTCTAGACTAATAACTCCATATGTATCGTACATAAAAGCCTCCATTGAAACTAACCTGTGTAGGAAATCTTCCGACCTTCTCAAGGACAACAAAATGTAACGTAATTATAAGCTTCTCCCCGAAGTTCTTTCAACCCTAATCTGCTACATCCTGACCTGATAGTTAACAGTTATTCTTCCATAAAGGGGCAACAGCTTGACGGATACAAAGAATATTTAATAAAAGCAATTATTCAAATTGGCTCGTGTTATTTTTAGGTGGTAGGCTGCAGCGTCATTAATTTATTATCAAAACATCGGCTTCGGGGTTTGAAATTTTGCTTTGTAACTTGAAGGTCAGATCGTGAAGTGCCCGCAGTTTTAAAAGCACGTTTCGCAAGATCGGGCCGTTGTTCTGTCACCATTCCGTCTGATCAGGTGATTAATAAATTATTCGATACAATTCGAAAATGTGTTGGATGCTCCATCGATCTCTGGTTCAGGACGCGAGGGGAACCGGTCTCTCGGAGAATATCATTATTGTTGAAGCGCCTTTGGACAGGTTACTTACAGATTTGAAGGATGCTTTTGTTTGACGAGTTTTGAGCTATATCCTGGATGCCGCGGCATCTAGCAAATGGCTCTAATTACCATCCAGGGTTGTATTCCGGATATGCCTACCTACGTTGCTAATTGAAGATGCGTTTTAAATAGATTCTGTTACACTTGCTGTAAAAGTATATAGGAATGGATGAATCCAAAAGCTTAGTATTAATGCCGCAAAGCAGAACAGAAAGTATAGATTTCAATGTTGGAATTGAGCGAAATTCTAGTGTAAGTTACGAGATTTGGATGAAATACAAAAAAAAAAAATCAGGGAAAATATTTCTTCCGAATCCAGAATACGTAAGAAAAATAATAAAATAATACAGTAGAGTCTCCCTACAACGAAGTCTCCCTACAGCGAATTTCTCCCTATAACGAAATTTTTAATCGAAATGTTAAATAACATTCAAAATATTCTCCATATAACGAAGTGGTTGTCTCCCTATAACGAATTTTTTCAGACCTTTTATCTTTTCGATTTTTGCCATTTTTGAAGAAAGTTGCTAATTTCTGTGCAAACGAATCGCTCACACGTGCCTGTTTCTGGAACTTCTTCATTGTTCATTCCAGCGATAACACATAATAGAATGCTATGTGAAGAGTAATGCAGTTGTGGGGACCTGGGTTTCTACAGAGGGAGCTACGGGTCAAGATTCCAAGAATCGGGGTGGAGCGGAGGTGGAAACAGCAAATGGATGTGGCAATACGCATTTTATGTTTATCCGTACTAGTACAAATTATTCTCTAAATTGGTGAATTATCTTCACTTTTGAGCATTTTGTTTATACAATAAAAATTGGCATAATTTTAACAAATTTATAATATATATTACCTCATTTTTAATTGAAAGTCATAATTAAATATTTTTGAATTTATCGCACATACTAAAAGTTTTGTAACATTTACTTAAATAACTGTAAAAATCTCTCATCTCCGTATAACGAAATTTTCTCTATAGCGAATTTTTCAACTGGAACCAAGCGATTTCGTTATAGGGAGATTCCACTGTATGTCCTTTTGCCTTTTATCCATCTAAGATGTCTTTCCAAATTTCATACAAGTCAACTCTGTTCTCTTTAATATTATTTAAAGTTCCTGATATTACTCTAAATTAAAACAAATTAATTTGCATTTCCAAATATTGATATTTCCGGCGATCGAAAAAATAGTCATTCATTGATGTTCAGTCGTTGTTGGAATTCTGACTGTTGATATCTTTTTTAACAACATGCAGAAAAACCTCATTCCAAAACGACATACTGTCGTATTTCGTTTCAAAATGCGATATAAACTACTTACAATATAATGGTATAGTACTATTTCAATAATATTTCAAAATCATTTAATATATTAAAATACATTACAATTTAAAAAATTCGGATTTTTAAATAGTTGAGCAATTTTTAACGATAATTGAAGAGCTTTTATTGCAGTAACTCATCTTGATTAATGATATCTATGTATTTCTTCTTTTTTTGAATTTTTAACTAAAGTGAACTTAAAGTAAAAATTTCGACGATCGTGGTTAGGAAAGGGGCTCGTAAAACAGAAATTAAGAATAACCTATAACCTACCAGTTTCCTACTCCAGTACGCTTTGGCTGAGCAGTTTTTTTAAAATCTTGTTCAATTGATATTCCTTCTTATGAATAAAATCCATCGGTGTTCTTTGATTTAAATGGATATACAAACATAAGCGACATACCTATACGAAAAGTTTTGTTCGATATATAGAAATTTTATTCCATATACAGAAACTGCTTTTCTAATGAAAATCCATGGTTCCTGAAAAAGTCCGATATATAAAAGAATCGACCTGTGAAAGTTCGATTTGGGAGTGGAGGTTGACTGTATATTTAACATCATCGTATTCACAAGTGAATATTTAAACAACACAAAATTGGTGTACCCGTTGTGTAGATAACTGTCAGTTTCTCAGGTCATTACTCGGTTTACACCACATTTCTGACTGCCTTCTCCTGTATCCCTGTTATTCTTGGATCTGCCCATTACCTGTCTTCTTGTTTACTGTGGATATAAATATTACATCACTTACAATTCCCTCAAGTGAATTATGAATTCATTTAAAAATTAAATCCATTCTAATGAAAATTCAAAGTTCCTGAAAGAGGTACGATACATAAAAGAGTCGATCTATGGGATTCTGCTGTATATTTGCCAACATCGTATATAATTTGCAACACAAAAACAACACAATATATTTAAACAAAACAAAATTAGTGTATCTATTGTACAGATCACCGTTAGTGTCTCAGGTCGTTGCCTTCTCAGTATCTGCCTCAGTTTATTTAAGGTACATATCACATTTCTGACTGCCTTCTCCTGTATCCCTGTCATTCTTGGACCTGCCCATTATCTGTCTTCTTGTTTCCTTGTGTATATAAATGTCACACAGATCGCTTACAGTTCCCTCGCCTGATTTATGAATTCATTTGAAAATTAAATCCATTACCTAAATTGAAAAGAGCTGCGCTTTCCTTATTAATTCAGGAAGATTCTTTTGCCGAGGTCGTGACCGTCAGAGATAATCTTTCTTAAAAAAATGCTTCCACGCCTTGTTGCGGGGAATGCGCTCTGTCTGGCGCGAAAATGATTTCTTGACTAGATTCTTGTTCTCAACTAGGTGTCTTGTTTGTTCCGAAAAAGAAAAAGCGTGGAAAATAAACCTGTCCTTACTTGTACCTTAAAATTGCGGCTCCAAACCTTTTCCCTCATGTGTTTCTTTAAGTTCATTTTAATAAATCTAATTTCTGACGCGTTTGTTAAATGTTAATTATTATTAATTAATAATATAGTTAATTAATATTATTTAAAATTATTATTAATATCTAATATTTTAGTACTAATTTAATAATTAGTAATTATTATTAATTATATTAATAATAATTAAATTATTATTAATTATCAAACTTCTATCTTAAAGTAAGATTAGAAGAGTTATTACGGAGTAAGCCATTCAGAGACGCATTAAAATTATTTCAGTATTTCCCGAAATTACTTGAAAAATATGACCTCTAAGGTCCTATTTATTTCACGCGTAATACGGACTGTATATATATATGTCTCGCTGTATGAGAACTAGTCACAATTTTTTCGTCACTTTATATGGCAGCATGTGCACGAGAGTCCACTATAGTATATAATATTCCTACAGGAGAAAAAAAATCCCCAGAATATTTTTTTCTGAGAAGAAGAATTCGTCACTTAACAAGCAATACCACCAACCTCAATTCTTTGAAATTTCAAAGAGAGAGGAAATACTCAATTTTTCGCAACCAATAACGGATATATATCTAAATTTTTTTTTAACGTTTGTTATGAATATAAGACTGAAAGTTCCTACCAGATGTGAAAAAATTTCAGAAATAATCGTTATTGGTTGCGATAAATTGAGTATTTCCTTTCTCTTTGAAATTTCAAAAAATTGAAATGTGGTGTTGCTTATTAAGCGACGAATTCTTACATTTAGCAAAACTTTCGAATATGTCCCCAGGTATATCAGTTTTTATTTGTTCTATAATATCTCTGTTCTCTTCCTTTGCATTCATTCTTACGTACATTATATCCTCTTGAGACCCCGCGTCCATTTTAATTAACATCTATGTTTTATTAATCAAAACAGTTGCTTTCAATTCAAAGCCCTTAAATCTCGTTGCCCAATGCTTTGGTAACATGCTGTCATCTGTTGGCTTCTCGATTGATATTCATGAGACTTCTTCTAAGACTAAACAAACATTTATTAAACACAACCATTAAACTTCGTAACTGCATACAACGTAACTTCGTTCAATCGTACCGTACTCATCACTTCTCGTAATCGTCTCTCGACTAGACTATTTCTAAAAATCAAATTCAAAGTAGCACACATCTTATTGTTGCCACTTACCTGATATCATACACTGATATACAATAATTATGTTGCAGTCATGCTTTTGTCAGGCATAATATGAAATACGCTTACACATCTATTAATTATATGTAGTTATATAAATTAATTAATTTTGTTAATTAATAAACTAATCATTTATAGTGTTATATAATACTATCAAGACTATTATTATCGATTTTTGAAAAAATCGGTCGAAAACTACACATTTGGGTCTCAAGAGGATATATATTAAAATGAATAGTCGTAAATTATCTCTAAAATAATATGCAAATGCTTGTTTTTACTTAAGTTTCCCATTTATAAAACGAATGTCTGGAACGAAGAACGAAAAAGAATTTCAAATAGTCTTACCATATTTTTGTCTAACAAATGTTCTTTCACCAACAAAAAAACCTAATAATTTATCTCCTCATTTTCTCAGTCTGGGTGTAAATTCTTACTGAGGCCAATAAACAACAACAACAGAACGAATTGTTACACCAAGCAGTTCCATCTTTCCTCTCCTGCTTTCATTATTTACAACCTTGCCGCTTTTAGTGGCCAAACCTGACGGCTAGAATGTATTTTATGCCCACACGTCTACCTGTAGTTAGCAGAGGCTTTGGCTGTCGAATTCCGGCGAGAAATATTAGACGTGCAGGTTTAGACACGCCTGCTATCACTTTCTGCGCGTGAATTAACAATGACTTTGTTATCGTTCCGTGATTAATATTTCATGTGCTGGATAGTTTATGGATGCGAAGCTCTTTAATTACGGTAGTTATTATCCATCGTCGTAAATATATTAATATTTGTCTGAAGGCGTTTGCGTTCCTTGTACTTCGAAATGTTAGAAATAAGGTGTAGGATCGGTTTGGTGTGCGTAATCGTGTTTTCTGCAAACGCGAACATAAGATCCGGGTCAACTAACTTAACAAGGTAGCGTGGTTAGCATTTATAAATATCGCCAACCGCACAAAGATATACGATGTTGTAATCACAACTTCACACAATATTGCACTATATTGTATAATTTCGTAAATACTGTGTTCTTGGGATACCCATATTTATCGCACCATCGATTTCTGTCCGATTTTATTTCATCTTTTCTCATTGATTATTATTTATTTTGTTCTGAATTTCATCCTGGGACAATTCTTTCCGTATTTGTCATCGTTTATTACTTTCTCTCTATAGAGCTTTTAGATTTTAAGCTATGCTGAAGCAGCGACCGGAAGTCAAGAAAGTTTTAGATGCCCTGGCGACGTCTTAGGGATTCGCCTTGGAAATAAAAATTTAATGTGTTTGTCACTTTTTACACCCATATAAGCGAAGAAATAATACCATGCGCACCTCACTACGCCACTGATGACGACTAGGGAATATATAAATGATAAAGCCATATCTTGGCCTGGGCGCCACTTACCCTTTCTACGCCACTGAGATATTGGATTATGGATATTTTTAATTCAAAAATGGGAGTTTATATATTTTTTTGATAGAAAAGTGATGATAAATTTTTTAAAAAATTCCTGAATTTGCAGCCATTTTGAAGATTGACTCGAACAGAAATTTTCAGATTGATTATCCTACCCAATCAATGTATGCATCTGTAACTAGTTTTAATAGTGTTAGCTATTTGAGCCGATTTCTTTTCCAGTTATCGCCCCGTTCCTTTAAAGAAAAAAAGTGAATAGTGAGGTCTCGGGTTTCTTTCGTGTAAGTACTTGATGACGCGTTTCATCATATCCGCATGGGAGATAACGGTACAAAGAACTTCTGTTAAGCCGTCATTCTGGGCCCTAGTTTTACTCTGCGAGAAAAAGTATTTTCGATTAATGTTTATAGCCATAAAGATTTGATACATTTTTAAAAGCTTTTTCTCACGTAAACGCTGCGTCCTGTGAACTTGAGTGAACAGCTTAGAAGATTTGAACGTGCATTTTTATAGCATATGCGGTCGTATCTAAATAATAAAAGATATTTTCGATATTTAATTGAACTTTCGAATACTTTCTAAATAAAACCTATTTTATTGACACTTAAATTTTAGGTTCCATAAAATACTTTCTTTGATTAGCATGGGTACTTGATTTGGTTGTTAGCAACTTTTTGCAAGAAACTTTGAATTAAATCTTTTAATTAATCATTTTGACCTTAAACATTTCAATTTAGTTGGCACATTGTGTGCGGGATACGAATCGGATCAAGTAAAAAGGCAAATTAACTGTGCTTGCTCTAGACAATGTATATACCACAAAAGAATAAGTGGGCGTATTTTGCAGACATCTGTTAACATGTCCAACTAATCTAAACTAGTAAGTAAGTCAAATTCTTGAATTAAAATTTTAATGTTGGGTAATTCGAGAAAAACGTATTTTTACGCTTCGCGTTTCCAAAGTGTTAATAACACATACACCAGGGGCTGCGGTTACGTGTAGCCGTCTTGCACCTTCATGTTTGACATATCGCGAGTTCGAGACTTAATCGAAGATGTGTCGTCTTTGCCGTCTCACCATGGGCTCGGAACTACGAGGATTATTCTGTATCTTAAATTGTCTTTGCCGTCTCGCCATGGGCTCGGAACTACGAGGATTATTCTGTATCTTAAATCGTCTTTGCCGTCTCGCCATGGGCTCGGAACTACGAGGATTATTCTGTATCTTAAATCGTCTTTGCCGTCTCGCCATGGGCTCGGAACTACGAGGACTATTGTGTATCTGAAACCGGCCGTTAATATTGGAAATAAAATTCTACAAATGAATATTATGAACTCGATAATGATTTTCGAGATCGAAAATTTCTTTGCAAAGGTAGTAGAAAATATAAGAATTTCCTCATTCAGTTTACTTCTCATCGTTCTAGAAAAGATTATATTTATTATTCATATTTATTTAGAAAGTTTGTTACGACACCTCTTGTAAATTAAAAAAACTTAAATCTTTCTCTTTTCGACCTAAAAGGTTTTGACAACCCTTATTTTGGTAGAAAACAGCTACAGGCAGAAGATGGTAAATAAACCCACGCTCTCATAGATGAACCAGCGGGAAATGTTTTTTCTTCGAATTCCTCGTATACCTCGCCACAGTATGGCCCGTATTACTTAGCTTCGGCGTTAAACTTAGCTTCGAAGTAAATGAAGAAAATAGAGTTTGCATTTTGGAATACTATCTTCCTTTGTCCGGTTTGGTCCACAATTCGACACGTTTCTACAAATTTGATGTAAAGAACTCATCCTAAAATTCATGTTTCTGGTTTGTTTTATTTGTGAGTCACCGCGTACACATACACATGAAAAAACAGAATGTTAAACAGTCAATTCACTGATGTGTTTGGTATAAAACTTGATGCAGACATACAATTCTAATGATTTTGATGTAGTGACCACGGGTCAAATTCCATCCAGCTGGGAAGAATGTGTTTTTGAAATAACACATTTCTTCGAAAACAAGACGTTAATGTAACTAAAACTAACTAAAAATGGTGTAAAGAACACTTTGAAACAATGTATTCACATGTATAGGGGAGGCGGACCGATTGGTCCAAAAGTTGACTGTTTTTTCAATGTGAAGAACGACCGTTGTGGGCTCGGGGCCTATGGATTCTATGTTTGAAACCCAATTCCGCTGAAGATCCGCCGCGGTTTTTTTTCCTATTGCACGTTAAATTTGATGTCGTGGGTGAAATGTCCGGCTGGGTGGTGCGGAAGTTTGGAGAGTGAGTGCCAGCTGAGGTGTCGTCCTCTTCATCTGACCGCGCCTCAAAATCACGAGGTCCGTCCCACAATGACTCTCGTGTTGCTTCGAAAACAGGACGTCAATGCAACTAAAACTAACTAAATATGGTATAAAGAATACTTTTAAAAAATTCATTCTCCCAGCGTCAGACGGACATAATTCCATAAATGGTGTTATCGATAGAAAGGTATAAAATATGGAGATTCATGAAAATCTCGACGTCGAATTGTTTTAACGATTACAATAGATAAACAAAACGATTATTAAAAATAAAAATTCCTTCGTACTTTATAAATGTATAATGCATGGCGATTCGAATTCAAATGATTTTGGTAATTATTTTAGCTCATCAACAAATAAGAAATTGACAAATTAAGATCCATTATTCTTTTCGACCTAGTTTGAGGTCGCGACCCAAGTTTACAAAGTCTTGAATCGCACGAATAAGCTATTAATATAAATTTATTATCGTCAACTTCTTTTCAATTTGTTGATTTCGCCAAGACAGATAGCTCTAACAAACAACCATCCTATTATGAATCGCTTTTTCCCACGAAAGATAATTTACACATTAAACTTTTTTTCATTTCTATACCATATCATAACCCACACTTTCCCCATACATAAAACCTTTTTTCAAAAGCTCCCTTTTTCCGAGTAGCACCAACATAATAACCAAATGATAATAACGGTCAAATGTCAAGGTAGTTTTACGACGCGCGGTTATTGCCTCGCCTCAAGGCCGAAAGGATTATTCGGGCGAGAAAATCATTAAGAGTTACAACTTCGAAAGATAATTATTTACGAGAAAAAGCTGAGAACGATAAGTTGTAAATATTGGGGTTGGAACTGATGCATTCTGTTCAGTTGTAGAGGAGGCTCTGTAAGGTTGGACTGCTCGATTGTACTTTAATTGCAGGTGGACTTGAAATAAAAATTCTGATAAGGCATGCGAACTATAATTAAGTGGAGTTCTGATTTCCCCGTAGTCATCTTTCGCGGAATTGCAGAAAGTATGTAAAGGGGTCAGTGGCAAAACTTAATTAGGATTCTAATTGATGCATTGATGACTTAGTTTAAGCTTGATTGATTAGATTTCAAGTTATAGAATTTTAATACCTGAAATAAAGCAACTGAGATGGAAAAAGAGGAAGAATCTCCAATTTTAATATGAGTGGTTCAGAGATCTTAAGGGTTTAAATTGAGAGGGGAAAAGAGAAAGAATCTCCAATTTTAATATGAATGGTTCAGAGATCTT
>BGPR01020940.1:12222-27191 GCA_013235015.1 Araneus ventricosus | reverse complement strand
GAGACCACTCCCGCTGGTTATATCATCGAATGCTTTTTGTGCCTCTTCATTCCAACCAAACGTGACATCTTTGCGTAATAGATTAGAAAGTGGTGCTGCTCGTTTTGCAAAATTTCTTATGTATCGGCTGTATAACCCTGCTCAACCATGGAAAGATTTTACATCACGTTCGCTTTCTGGTGTTTTAAATTAATTTACTTTCACAGTTTTGTCTTTGTCAATTTGCAGTCCTTGTGGCGTTAGGATATAGCCTAAAAATTTACAAGATTTCGTGAGAAACTGACATTTTTCAGGATTGAACTTTAATCGATACCTTGCAAATCGATCTAAAACTTCATTCAAAAGACTCAAGTGTTCTCAGACTGTTTTTCTGAGAGGAATTATGCCAACATACCAACATACACGAGCGTACCATTATATAATAAATCACCTAAGACTTCTTGTGATATCGCCTGAAAAGCTTTCGGAGAATTTTTAAGCCCAAAATAAAGGCGATTAAATTCCCATTTCGTGCCCTCTAAACCGCTGAAATCTGTTTTCTTCCTATCTGGTATTTTTATCGGGATCTGGTTAAATGCTGTTTTCATGTCCAATGTCGACATATAGCTATTTGAACCGGATATTTCGAACAAAATATCGTCTAACGTAGGAATTTCAAAATCTTGAGCAACAGTTATCTCGTTTAATCTACGAAAATCAAACACTAGCCTATGTTTGTTGTTCTGTGGAACAAATAAAGCACGTGCATTATAATGTGATTTTGACTTTGAGATAATGGCAGCTTTTTCTAGATCGCGAATTTCCCTACGAAATTCTTCGAGCAAATTAAATAATATTTTCAATGATGGACATTTTATAGGTTGGTCATGCTCTAACTCAATTGCAAGTGGCTCGGTAATGGCTTCTGATAATTCTATAGTTGTTCGAGCAAATTAAATAGTATTTTCAATGATGGCTATTTTATAGGTTGGTCATGCTCTAACTCAATTGCAAGTGGCTCGGTAATGGCTTCTGATAATTCTATAGTTGTTCGAGAAAATGCACTTTCATGTTTCAACAAAATTTGTAACACTTGTTGCTTGATTCGAGGTTTTAAATGCTTCAAGTTAAAATCATTCTCGCTAAATTGGTGGCGTCAATTCTCCAGTAATTGGTAGTTCGTCGGGAAGATCCTGAAAATTTTTTATGGTACCTATTATTGTATGCTTGTTTAATATAACCGGTTCATCAGATTTATTATGTAAAATAATGCGAGCCTTTTGCTGGAGTGGTCTATCTAATATCATCGTTTTCAAAATGAACATTTTTCCCAGTTAATTTAGCGTTACTGTCGACTGATAATTTTGAGAAATCATGAATAAATTTTGGCACCTCTACATAAATTATTGAAATAAATCCAGGAGGAGAAAGTAATTTTTGATTTAATTTTAAGTTAGCTTTTTGATCTGGTTTGTCAATATAATGAGTAGCTGAAGCGTGCTTTACCGGTCTATTCTGGTACCCCCGGTTGTGTTGGGAGACATCACTTTTTCCGCACGTTAACAACGGGAAAAGTGACATCTCCCAACCCAACCGGGGGTACCAGAATAGACCCCTTATACGCACTTTAGTATTGTCGATATCTACAGAATTTTCCTTTAAATTAATTACAGCTTTTCTAGCTTTAAAAAAAAATCCATGCCAAGAATTGCGTCATTATTTTTAGTTACATAAAAATTTTGTTCCAAAATTAAATCCTTTATTTTTAAGACTAACTTATAAGTGCCCTATAATTTCTAATTCACCTCCGTTTACTGCTCTAACAATTATATTTGCTTTCAATTGCGAAACTTTACCCAATTCATTTATTTGATCAAAAACTTGTGGTTCGATTAAAGAAACTGTAGCTCCGCTATCCAATAAACAGTTCAAGTTAATACCACAAGATCCCGCCTTAATAATTGGTAAGCATAATTCTGGGTCCGAAGAAAAACTCTCGGGAGACACCTTGTTTGCTCCCCTGCATTTTCTACCCAACGCTGTGTCCCTTTCGTGTTTAAATTCCTCGAGTTATTTCTGTTAGCATTTCTTCCTCCGTAATAATTTGAAAAATCTCGATCATTATGATTATCGGGTTCGCGTCTACTATTGTTTGAAAAATTCCTATCATTGAAATGGCCAAATTTAGTCCCGTTTCTATTTGAAAAATTTCGTTCTCTTGAATTGTTCCTGCCTCTTGAGAATGATCTATTTCTCACAAGCGTATTACTTTATTGAGTTGTCCGGTTAGTGCTGAAATTATTTATTTGTCCCGAGTTCGAATTTGCTTGGGATCTTAGATTCTGAACCTCAACACTAAGCTTTGCTGAGATGTTAACTCGTGTAGTAGATCTCCGCTAACTGCATTTGAACATGACGATTCTCTATTGCGAGCGGCGTTTTCGTAAATTTTGAAATTTTCGTCCTCAGTTCTTGCTGACTCAATTGCGTCATCCAACGTGCGCGGATTTTTGCTTAATACTTGCCGTTGCAATTCCGGTTCAAGACCTGAACAAAATTTTGCCAACAAAACACTATTGTTTGCGTCACTAACTGCTGGATTGTCCCCGTTTGCTTGAATTTTAAGTATACTATTGCCTAATCCCCGAATACGATTCCCAAATTCAAAAATAAATTCTTTATCTTCCTGTTTACATTGCGCTAATTCCTGGAGGTATGTTGTTAAGGGGGTTTTGTTCCCGAAATTAAGAATTAACGCATTAACTACATGATCATAATCATTTAATTCTTCACCTATAACGTTATAGGAAACGAATTTTCCAGCATCATCGCAAATCTTAAGTTTCTTCAAGAATGTCAATTTTTCAACCAGCGACCAATTGTTTAATTGACCTACTTCATCGATTTTCTTAATAAAATTCCTAACGCTATCTTTTTTCTCTGAAAATCTAGGTATTAATTCGACTAAACTCATGCTAACATTGCGTTCCTGAATTGGCAAATCGGGAACAATTGGTTCATTTTGTCGTCTACCCTTATTTCTATTACACATAATTACTGATCATGAAAACACAACCGATTATGAATATATCAGACAATATTTACATACAAGTCAACAAATAACCATAACTACAATACAAGCACTCAATTCTGCAAACCATACAAGTACACATAATTTTATTTATAAATAAAATAAAATTTCTGGGAAAAGGAATTAATTTCTGTATAAAACTATTACTTAAATTTTAATTAGTTATTTTTGATTCATCATTAAATCCAAAAGCGATGTAAGCAGATTGCGTTGGCCGTTCATTGACTTAACCTTAACTCAACCACGTGCAGCCGCTTGTGAGGGCACCAATGAAGCGGTGAGATTTGAATACTAATTAAATTCTCTATTCCCCTTGACATTAAGGTATCCGAACACGTTCGGAGCACTTTTTCTTAAAATTGTGAAATAGAAACACCAAAATATGTTTTTTAGATTCGAATTTAATAAAGATTAGTATTAGAGTATGGTTTTTGAGTATAAATTGTTATAAATTTACAAAAATCTTGAATTTCTGCTGCTCTTTAGAGGAAATTCCCAAAAACTTCAAACATGCTAGAGGTCAAACTTTTGTAATAATTCAAATAAAGCTAATACTAAAATAAACTACATACTATGGACTAGTGCTTGTACTACAATCTTAACATTCTTTGTATGAATAAAAATTTGAGATCTAATCGAGCAATCATTATAAGATTTTCAGCAAATTGTTCATGTCATTTTTAGATAAAAGATCATAATTAAAAAAATATTGTTACAATATACATTATTCTAGTACATTCACTAGAGACACATTTGAAGAAAGTGTTCACAAAATTTCAGGACAATCGAATGATAATATCTTGAGTTATTACGTTTGAAGTGTGAAAATTATGCATAACATCTAGTTTTGAGAAAAATCAAATTTTAGTTTTGCCACGTGCTTAAATTAAGTATCTAAACTTTAAAAAAATCCTAAAAATATACTAACATCTTATTCACTTGAAAAAATGCAGCTTACAAGAATTTTTGACAGGTTTCTGTCCCTTTAAATGACAACTTCTGGTTAATTAAACGTCCACTTCCGGTTTTCGGCTTGTTATAAAACAATTAATATATCATCTTCTAATTAACGTATCTACAAAAGAAGTAAATATGTTTTAGAAAGATAAATGAATGAACTATCCAAATCATCAAAAATTAAAAAAATGGGAATTTCGGCCGAAAATTGACTTTTCGACGTGTTTGGATACCTTAATTAAACTAGAGACCTCACCAGGCCACTGACCGTATAGATTTCGATACATTAAAGACTATAAGATAAGCTGTAATCTTACTCAAGAAACAGACTTACATAAATTAAACGTTTAATAAATTTCTAGATTAATAGTACAAAATTTGTTCCATCCATTACGTTACATAGAACAAATTACTTATTCTCTAGATTAAATAATACTCCAAATTATAGGAGTGCAAAGCAAAGAATCAACCTCACCGGACAAGTGACAGGAGCGCGGGGGATCCTCTATCATGGTCAGCACAGCGAAATCAACTGAATGAGACAGCCACTACTGCTCACCCCACTCCGAACTGACCCCAAGACCGGGTGGGGTTACAGGTCACGGGTTCGCGTCAGATCGCCAAGGACCAGATCTCTCCTCTTATCGCTCCGACTGGCGGTTTCACGGGGGTGTTTCAGTTCAATTCACGTTGTTTTCTTTTAGATCAGAGGTTCCAAACTTTTTTCATTCGCGTGCCCCTTGAATAGTCTTTTTATTCTTGAGCACCCCAAATGTCACCCCAACCCCCACAACCATCCCTTCTCACAAAGATTTTTAATAACGACAAGACCTTAGGTTAGCTCAAGAGTCAAACGACCCTAATAAAATTCGTAGGATTGATTGTTGATTTTAGATTTTATTCCATCTTTTTAAATAGTATTAGTTCAGCGTCAAAACAAAGGGAAACAGAATTTTAATAATTTCGCATTAATTTATGTTGAGAGCTAAATATTAAGCTACTCTTACTAAATATTAATAGCTGAGAGCTACTCTGACTAAATATTAATAGTTTAGAGATACTCTTACTAAATATTAATAGCTGAGAGCTACTCTGACTAAATATTAATAGCTGAGAGCTACTCTGACTAAATATTAATAGCTGAGAGCTACTATTACTAAATATTAATCTTTTTCTTCATTTTCTTATTTTGGGAATAGGCTTTCGAACTCGCACAATTTTCACTTTTATTTTTTATAAACGAACCTGAGGAAACGAAATTCTAGAATATTTCTATGTTTTGTGTTTTTTGCAATTACCAACATTACTTTCGCGTACCCCTAACTGGTCCCTCGCGTACCCCCAGAGTACGCGTACCACAGGTTGGGAACCTCTGTTTTAGATGAAATACGTACACAATCTGACCATCCCGTTTTTAGATAGCCTATGCAGTTGTTCCCAAATCACAGTTTCGGGATACGAAATGCCCCGTTTCCTGAAAGAGAGAAACCCAGGGTAACAAAATTAAAAAAGACGCAAAAAATCAAAAAATCCGTAATGTCGGCATGACAGGGTTCATACACATTTCCTTAAAAGAAAATCAAGGACTTTTAAGGACTAAAAAAAACCAAAAAATAAGGACTTCTAAATTGAATAAACTTAACGAATTGTCGCACGCATTTTTAAATAAAATGTCTCATTTTTGCAAATACAACCTATTAGATGATAAAGTATAATATAAAACATAGAAGATCCATTACAAATTTAACACAACAAAAACTCTTAAAAATATGAGTTAATAAATTAATGAAAAAAAACCCCATGAAACAGGTAATCAAATTAAATATCTTTTAATTCCAAACTTTTTCATTCAATTTTACATCGAAGGTATTTATTAAATTTTTTTTTAATTGCGATTGAATAAATAAATCTATGTCCTTTGACTTTTCAGCCTCATTAGCTAAATCATTTGCTTCCCCATTTGTTTGGTGTATTTGGTTTGGAACATTTTCTTCTGTTTTAAAAAATCTATTTCCTCCTAGAGCTTTTAGTCTCAGTTGCTTTGTTTCAGTCTTTTCTTTGGATCTTTCACTTTCTAAATACTGCATGTATTTTGCTCTAGCTGAAGTGGCAAAAAGTAAGGACTTTCAAGAACTTTTTAAAAATGAGGCATAAAAATAAGGATTTGTAAGGACTTTTAAGGACTAAATGTAAAAGTAAGGACTTTTAAGGACTTGTAAGGACGCGTGAGAACCCTGGATTACGGTGCATGTGTAAAAATGTTGCTCACACATATGTAAGTCGGTCAGAAGCCACTAGCTCGTGCGTATTCCTAACTTTATTACACCGCAAAATAGTGACAGAATGAAACACTAAGTATATTTAAACCGAAAATTGTTCAGCAGAATTGTTCAAAACAATTCCACACCAGTCATTTGAATCACACGAACTTTCGTATAATTATTGAATATATTCTATGTCTGACCGGCACAAATGCACTCATAGAAAGGTTCTTTTTTCTAATGAATAAGTTATGGAGGGGTAAAAAAAACACAGTTGTAAGTTGAAATTCTTAAAGCAACGTTAATTACCAAAGTAAAATTTAAGAAATCTTGCCAAGAATTTCATTCTTATTTGAAATAAACACCAATATACTTAAGGTATCCGACTGTGTTCGGAGACATTTTTTTGAAAAATAACTTATATATACTTTTTAATGTTATTTTTCAACTGCATATGTTTTAAAACTATGAAAATATTGTAAAATTAAGCTTTCAAAATAATATTTTTTAAAAAAAACTGAGAAATGTGAAGAAAAATGACTAAAATATTTGCCTTACGCTAACAGCGATAGACAAAATCATATTCTAAATATACATAAATCCTTGTAGGAGTACATTTTTATGACAGTTATCTGTGTTATGCTTTAAAATATTTCTTGCACTTCAAAATAGTTTTGAGATGTAGCTGAACATAGTTACTAAACTGGTAATTTTTCATAAAAAATGCTTTTCGTTTATATTTAAACACTTAAAAATATTACTTGATTTTAAAATTGACCTTAGTTTTTAGAGGAAAACATCAATCATATTACAGAAAACAACCTCAGAAAATTTCATATCGATACTTGAATAACGTTTTGAGAAATCATTGTTACGATCGACAGTTTTCCTCAAAAATATTATTTCTCAGAAAACGCATTTAAAGTTTTCATGCAACTTAAAATAATGCTTACAGTTCGGTAAGGAAACAGCTGTAACTCCATTTGTAATTCACGTAGAGTAAAAAGTGAGACAGTTTTAGAAAGCTTATTAAACAGGCTACAAAATTAAGTAATAATTTTTTTAATATAATTTCAACAAAAACGACGATTTTAAACTAGTCGGATTCCTTAAGCAAAAATTTTTTCTTCAAAAAAATACAAGATCACATAAATGATTTATTTTCATGTGTTCATTTCTGTTTTTTTATTAATAAATAAAAACTGAAATGTGCGTTTTCTCTTGGTTACATATACTCTTACCTAAAAAGTAGTAGATGTCCCGTTTCGAGAGAAGAAAATCAGTGGCCACCTTACATCGGGGTATCAAACTCAGATTCTAGCACGGGTCAAATAAACAAGAACTAAATTTACATGGATTTGGTTTAGTTTAGTTTAGTCCCGTTTTGAAGCAACACGAGAGCTATTTTGGGGCGGACCTCGTAATTTTGAACCTCGGTCAGATGACGAGGACGACACCTGAGCTGGCACCCCCTCTCTAAACTTCCGCACCACACCAACGGAAGGACGTTTGGAGCCTATTAAGTTTACATGGGCCTCAAAAAAAAGAAGGAGTCGCAGGTTTAACGAGAAAAACGGTAACGTAAATGATTTCTTCCTGGCACATGACATCTCTTCGTAGCTAAAATATCTCCTACTTCTGAGGATATCTTGGCCCCAGTGATTACTTTCAATACTGATGTTAACGGGGGGAAAAATAAAAAAAAGATAAAAACGAATATTAACAATTTTGGATCTTACAGGAAACCAATTCCCCTTAAAAAGTGAAAATAATTGCTCGCACCATTATTAATTTCAAACATAGAAATAATTTCAAATAACATTTCTCGAATATTTTCAAACCTGTATAGCAAATATTTGCAAAATTCAAGGCTTCCCAACTTCATTGAATTTTGTCTTGAAATTTGGACAGCATTGGATCTCGATTATTTCCGTTTGTATAAAGTTTATGGTTAGATATTGATTCTATACCTCAAGAAAAGCGAAAAAAACAAAAAGATTTTTTTTTTCCAAAAGTGATAGGTAGTATTTTATTTTTGGCTCCTAAAATATTCGCTAGTAGAGGCGAGGACATGGAGAACTTCAGCATTTTTTTTATATTTTTCTAATCGATTGAAAATGCTTCAAAAAAAACAATAACATTAAAAAAAATTCTAGGCAGTTTTTTTTTTTTTTTATATATTTGCAAACAAAGTTCACCTCTCAGATGACGCGGGAAAACCGATCCATTTTGGCGCGAAGCGGGTCTGACGTCACACGTGCTCAAACAGGGAAAGCTCTCATTCGCTCTCTGTAGAGATTTTGCTTTTTTTTTCTATATTTTCCCGCTACCGCATCAGATAAAATAATGTCTTAAAAATGCAAGTATTGTATTGTTCCTAAATATTCTAATACAACTGCAACGGAAACCGATGAGTAATTTATCGATATTATATCTATTAAAATTGTATATCACGAAGAACAGTGAAAAACAGCCTTGGACTCGATATCCGTTTTGTTTTGAATATAAGTATTAGGTGAGATTTTAATTATCAATTTTAATGCAAATAGTTAAATTTAATCAGTTTTTTTCTTCTATTTTATTACATGGAATATATATTTTAATCCTTTGTGGGGCGGATTACAGAGGCTGTCACAACTTCTTTAAGATAAAAAAAATTATATTTGTTATTTTACTGCTTATATTATTTCCATGGATATTCAAATGCTTCTATTTTTAAAAAAATTACAGTACCATTTAAAATTAATTAGAATATCTTAAATATAAATTTAAATTCACGATTTTTTTTGATGATGAAAACCGTTTTCATTTGTAGTGCAAGAAAATAATTCACAGAATTTTTGATGCAAAATAAATCATTTAGATTCAATGAATATATTCAAATCAAAATCAGTCTTCAAAAATTCAAATCAATTATTATAAGTGAAAAAAGAGAGATAAATTTATCTCACCGCACACCTAGGGATTGTCGATTTGTACATGGTAGCCCTTAAATTCCTGGATTAGTGGCATTCGGTCGTGTTTGAATATTATTATAAATTTATATAGGTTTCTTTATATAAGTTATTTTTACCGGATTTTTTATATTAATTACTATCAACTAATATCTAAAAATTAATACAGTAGACTCTCGATTAACCGGAATCGGATTATCCGGGACGACCCCCTCCCCTAAAAAAAGTAAGCGCAGATTGCGACCGTTGGAATGTGCGGGAAGACCGCATTCTTCTCAACCTTCCTATTGTATTGATATTGAGAAATCTGCGTAGTATAATTCGTCGAAGAGTAAGTGAAAAACAAAAACAGACTTCTATCATTTCATTCTTAACAAAACAGTGAGGTAAACTACATCTGTGTTTTTCTTTTTAATTGTACGAATTGTAAATCTAAATGTTATTAAAATGTCTTGTTAATTCTTTTTCTTTTGTGTTAATTAATCTATTAATGTCTTATTGTATAATAATTTTACATTTTCTATCATTTCCCCAAAATGTTTCATTAAAATTTGCATAAATTGGATTATCCGGGATATTCGCTTATCCGGAACGAAGCCGGGATATTCGCTTATCCGGAAAGAAGTATTTCCCGACCATCCCGGTTAATCGAGTCTATTGTACTAGTACGAAAGAAATAAATTATATTCTTCATAGCAGAGTAAAATAAAACTATACAAAATAAAATTAATTTTTCAAAGGCAGACGCGTATTTAAAAAAAAACGCCGTACTTAAATTTATTTTGAGCAGAACTGAGACAAGTATATTCCTGGGGTTTTTTTGTTTGTTTGTTTTGGTGGGGTTTTTTTTGGTGGGTATAAGAAATTTCACAGACCATGCAAAATCAGGTTCTTAGCTTTTCATTTTTTCTTGCGTGACAAAAATCGCGGCGTCTCCTCGGAACGTGGGAAGGCCCCTCTTTCAAAACTTACCCGTTTTTCCTAAGGCGAAGTCTATTGTGGTATAGAGCTTTGTTACGGTTACTGAATGCATTCTAGGGAAGTTACGAACAGCTTTCCTAATGAGATAATTTAAGAGCCGGCGTTTTGTGTCCAGTTTCTTTGTCATGATTCCTTCGCAAATTATCCGATTTACCCGGTAAAAAACTAATATCCATTATGAAATTAAACGTTGAATAGTAGAAAAGCCGAAAACTTCACTTCTAAAATGTTAGCTAGTGCAACCGCCTTGAATCAAAACATGGTATAAAAGTAGCGAACGAAAAGTATACGAAGGAAGGCACATGTGACGTCAAAATCGACTCGGCCAATGAGAGTGCGTTTCGGATTGCATTCGGTGCCTATTTCACCCTCAATATTAAAATAAATAAATTTTTATGTAAAATTTCACTAGCATATTAAAAATTATAATGATTTTTTCTATAAATATGGATTGCTTTCACGCATTTTAAAAAAATGCTGAAGTTCTCCATTGGTGCGTCAATGTAACATAACTAATAATTAATCATTGGTGAACGATGTGGTCAGTAATTAATCATAATGCATAATTAGGATTTTTAAATATAAGACTATAAAATATTTATTAATTTTTTTTACATACTCTTATGTTTGCTGGGCCGCAAAAATATTCAATGTGGGCCGCGAGTTTGACACTCTGCCTTACGTATATACTTGAACCTAGATAGCATTCAGTGGTGTAGTCGCAAAATAAGCAGTGCCGGGATGCTCTAATCTGCGTAAAAAAAATCGTGTTGCTTTAAGGACGTTTGCACAATTTTTTCTTATTTATTTCTCGTAAAAAAGCAGTGCCGGAACGTCGCTTCCGGATCCAATACACCCCTGATATCAGTACTGCAATTTCAGAACTTAACTTGTCAGTGGCGAATCCGGGGAGGGCAATCGGGGCCCCCCAGAGCTAAACCAAAATTCTTGATTGTATTTAAAATCACTACAGCTGTTTGTTCTTAATTTTCATTAAAAAATAATAATAAAATCGTGACAACATTGCTTTCTGGCTTGACAGGCTCGAAAATTTTCCTACTTTTCTAGTCATTCCACTTGTACTTGTAGCGTTGACGCGGTCGAAACCATTTTTTGACTATTTATTCCATTGTATTTTTTATTAAATTATCGAAAGTATTGTAGTGTTCTTAGTGATTCTTATTGTCAGATGAGGAAAGTATGAAAAGTTAAAGTGTTTTGGTTTACATAAGCCATGAGGTTCGACATTCGTCACTACGATAAAAAAAATTTATGACCTCAGCCCCCCGACGCGAATCCTGGATTCGCCGCTGTAATCTGTTGACTTCAACCGTTTGGACTTAAACTAGCCTCATCTTCCATGGTGCTCTAAAATTTTAAAAGTTCTAGTGTTTCCATTCGTAAGTACATTAACAGTTAAAAATTCAATTACCGGAAATGCAATTCGCTCTTTATCCATATAACTCTCGCATGCAGCTCTATATATAAAAGTTTGAAAAAAGGAAAACAATCTTACCTTCATCTTCTTCCTTCCGCGTTTCATCCATCTGGAATAAAGTGTGCCTATTTTATTCGAATAGCCATGTATTAAATATTAAATATACTAAATTTAATGACTAGAAAATAGTGCATGGAACTTGACACTAAATCATGTAACGCAATGAAACACAAACATTTATCAGGCAGATTAATATGAACTTATAGTATTTACTGCTTAGGTAAATGTAAATTTTAGCCCAGTACTTTGAAGTAAATGCGGAAGCATTTTCCACAAAAATGGAGTCAATTCATGTGACACTACAGTCACATGACATTCATAACTGCGCATGAATTCTGTCTGAACATGCATTTGCATCATTTAGCGCATATATAACCGTTATAAACAGTTCATGCTTTATTTGTATTTTTCGCAGCCTATTGGAGTAAAACAGGGACGTTAATGTTCGACTTTTGGTTATTACAATGCCCGAGAAAGACAATTGTACAGAAAAATTCTCTAATTCCCATTTAAAAATCCTCAGTTATTTTAAAAGGAAGTGAAAATTCGAAGAGAGTTCTTTAAACCTACATCAGAATGTTATAATGTACTATTAGGCCAAACTCAAATAATACTAGTCAACACAATGGTATACATACAATTGATGGTTAAGCTTTAAAATATAACAAGTAATCTAACAATTATTATGACCAAAAATATTAATGTTTTTTTAGACTTTAAAATATAATTTATGTTCCGACTTAATGGTAACGAAGACAAATTATTTTAATATAAACAAAAAACGATATTAAAGTAATTCGAGTTTATTTAATTTTAGTTTAAGAACTTTAAAAAAAGAAATTATGTTTCAAAATTCAAAATGAACCAGAACTAATAACCAAACAAAATATGAAGCCAAAAAATTATTTCAATTAGGAAAAGAACTGTTCTTACCGTTACTTAATCAGTATCAGCTGACCTCAATAAAAGCAAAAATTATTCATTTTTCAACTACTATTTCATAAAAATATTTCACTTTTTTAAAAGAATATTTGGAAAATATTTCAAAACTACCAGGAAAAAAAGACTTAAGTACAGAATCTCCATTTCTATTTACTTAGTTATGCAACAATTAAATTAGTTTAAAAAATTTTAAAGTTCTGGAATTTCTTAATAATAAATTTTAGGAAATTCAAAAATGAAATCTATTTACGAGTTCTAAATTCTACTCGAAAACAGGGAACCGCTATTTTTAAAACCTTCTTCCAAGATTATTTTACACTAAATTAGTCAAACCTTATTAGAATTATCCCCAAGTTTATTACGTTCAACTTGTAACATCTTTCTAACTTATAATTAAAACTCACCTGAAATAAATTGCAAAGAAATTCGACTTCGAAGAAAAAGATAGAAATTAATTTAAAAGAAGTTTATCATAAACGACTGCTTGCACGAAAAATGATGTAAACTAAGATGACCATCGGGGCCCAGGAGGAGTTACTGGCATATGCCCCCACCCTTCACACTGGCTTCCCTTGGATTTACAACTGCAGTGACTAACCGGAAGTCTTTCTTCCGGTTGTATTATTAAATATCCTTGCTTTTTATTTTTTGAAAATTATTTTATTGATTCTTAAGTCTAGACTTTACTTCTTTTTTATTTTGTTTTCCTATATACAGGGTGTCCACACTCATCGTGAACAATAGCTAATTTCTAAACCCTTAGAGATAGACATATAGTTCCAACTGGAAAAATGTTTTAAATGAAGGAGAAAATTATATGTTTTTTGCGTCACTAAATATATTTCTGAAAAAAATACGAATTCTAACTTTTTATACGTTCCCCGGTCTTATCAGTCATATTTAGTAAAATATTCTTGACATTCTAACATTTTAAACAAAAAAAAAGTCCCACTCTTCTACGACTAAAACTGAGCGAGTTCTGGAGCTTCGAATTTCATGATTTTTAACTAATCAGCGGCCTCGTCGAGCAAGTGCTGTGCATTGATTGGTGGATCGTCTTCGAGACGGCTATTCAAATGGTGTAAAGTGATCTAAGTCAGGTATATTCAAAGCTCCATAACTCGGTCAGTTTTAGCCGCAGAAGAATGGGACTTTTTTTTATTTAAAATATTAGAGTGTCAAAAAAATTTTACTAAATATGACTGATAGGACCGGGGGATGTATAAAAAGTTAGAATTCGTAATTTTTTCAGGAATATATTTATTCACTCAAAACACATATATTATAATTCTTCCCTTCATTTAAAGCATTTTTTCAATTGGAACTATATGTCTATCCCTAACGGTTTAGAAATTAGCTATTGTTCACGATAAGTGTGGACTGCCTGTATATATATATATATATAATAATCTCACTTAATTTTACTTTAAATTCTAATATTATATATTTTAAAATCTTAGTACAATATTAATGTATTCCAAAATTGCTTTTCTTAAACTCCAATTCCGTTTTATATTAAATCTCTTGTTTTGGCATATTTATTACTAAAAGAATATTTTAATCGCTTTCACGTGCCCACCGAAAATCATGACGCGTCTCCTTGGCGCTCGACTTTTTGCCTAAAAGGCTTACGTAATTTATTAAAAATAGCCAATATTCCCTTCACTTTGATCACGTGTTATATTGTTATTCCCTTATCTGAGAGAATCGGGGATTTTCTGTACACTTTTACTAAAAACTTCAACTAAAATGTTGGTATGTCCGCCACTCTCCAAAACATTGTTATAATAAAGCAAATTGGTTAACAACTCGGCTGTTTTATGACTGCAACAACGAAAACATTTTATACATATACTTTATTATGTATTTTTTATTCGCCGAATACCTTTACTCTCTTGCCAAAGAGCGACCCAGAGTATTTGTCCGAGTTCTGAAGCGATTCGTATAACGAATTATTTTTTTTTAAATTGATTTTCGAAAGCTCCAAATCTTAAGATTATTTTCTATTCGCAAAGAACTTTCATAAGCTATCTGAAAAGTTAAGTACATCAAAACGCCGTTTATACGTCTTTCAAGGGACTGACGTAAAACTATGTATACATGAAAAGATGTATAATCGAAACGAAATACTTTCTCATTACAATGAACACGAATGAATCGGGACTGTGATGAATACGAATGAATCGGGACTGCGATGAATACGAATGAATCGGGACTGCGATGAATACGAATGATGAAACGACGAGAATGTATAAATGGAAAACGTATAATGAAACGACGAGAATGTATAAATGGAAAACGTATAA
>BGPR01020939.1:0-20164 GCA_013235015.1 Araneus ventricosus | reverse complement strand
CGATATTGTGTGACATTCAGAATATCGAAGAACATCGTAGAGATATCATACAATATCTTGTGCCAATAGGGCGATAACTCAGAAACCCAACAACCGACATAAATAAAAATTGGTATATGGTCTTCAGACCAAAATTGTTTATTCACTTTATACTTTCTGTAACGATATATAATATCATTTGTGAATTTTAAAGTATTCTTGTTACAATATTTAAGGGTGGTTTTTTCTGCTTTTTAATACAGTTTTACTCATAAGCATCTAACCGACAGGGAGCAGTTCCGGCTCCGAGTTCGGGGATATGCGTGGTAATAAAGACCAAAATTGTAGATCTCTAATTTTAAAGCCAGTCAATCAAAGGAAAGACCTTCAAAATGGGCAGTCGATTTTCTTCACTATACTGCAAAGCCTAAAGCTAAAACCCGCCATACTGTGGAAGTTGAGGTGAGAGGATTTTCACCCATTTAATAATACGACTCAACAGACACGAACATTTTTTCGAATATATAAATTTTTCCATCAAGGTGTTTTGATTGAACTAGCTGTGTCGACTTGTCTTTACCATGAATTTCTTGCAACACGGAACGAAATTATAGGAAGACTGGACGTATTATTTAAAAATTACACAGTTTTAAAAATTCTTATTTTCATGTCTACTGTAGATTACAACATAATGATTCATTTGCTATAACGAGCACGATGTTATGTTTGTGTTCACATTCAAATTTATAAAGCCTTAAAAATGATTCATACCAAAGAAAAATGAGAATTTATAAATTAATTCCTGAAAGAATGACGCAATAAAGAATAATATGAATTTTTTGCTTCAGTTTTTACTCCATTTTAATAATAAAAAATCTAGGAAGGGTTCTAGAGTGAAAACAGAAGTTTTTGCAAAAGCATTTTATGAATATTTTTTTAGCTCCAGTATATTACAATCTTATTATTCAAGTTATTCCGCAACCTATGTTAGTTTAATATTAATAAATTGACGGGTTTATTATTATCCAACTAGTTAATTGAATCCCATTCTAAATTTGGGATACAAAGACTTTTCACGCAGCTATATTAGTTACTACATTGTTAATGAGCAAACAAGTTTTGAAATCAGCTCTGACGTTAATTTTCTCGATCTTTGACCAAGGTTTTCTAAAAATTAGATCACAATTTTCTTAGAATATTTTATCTAATGAAGAATACAGAGAAAGATAGATGTATAGGAGGGCAGGAAGAGCTGTATCTCTTTATAAATGTAGATTCGCGGGGAAAAAAAGATCCACCCAGCATTATTCTACGATTGTTCATTGGGCATTTAAAAAGAGCTACCGATCTTTAGTAAATAATGAAAACTAAAATATTCTATGGTTAAAAATTTAAAAGGGTCATGAAAATATTTAAAATTGCACTAACTTTAAAATTTGCAACAATAACACCCATTTTTGATGATATAAATATATTTCTGAGGAAAAAATACCCCCAGGAAATAAATTTTAGTTACTATTCCATGGATATATTGGAAGATATTCAACATTTTGTGTTCTATATAAGAAAGGGGGTCGTCTCCACATTTAGATAGAGAACTTCACTGCCTGCATTTAAATGTTGGTAGTAACATTTTAAATTATTTCACACTTTAAATCTTATTTTCAAAGTAATGATCTTTTGACAATCGGTAAAACTTGATACGTAAATTAATAGTGTAATAATACAACACTTTAATTAATAAAATTTTAATTTATATATATAAATAGTTAAATGTTTATATATTTAAATTTTATAAAATAAACTGTTGCAATGATTGTATTTAAAAGCGTGATATATTTGAAAACGTTTTCGAAATATATGACTCCCCTTTAAATTCATCGTTTTACAGCGAAAATAGAAAACTTGTCGTACGAATATGCTGAAATTTTCCATAGGCTTATCAAATGGCCATCTACTTCAATTACTGTTAAAATTTATAAGTGCTGTTATTCAAAACTCTTTTCACATCAATTTTGATAAAATATTTCATGTGCTCAAAAGTATTTTAAAATAAAAAGTAAAAGTCTAAAATATGCAGAATAATTCATACTACTACATAAAAAGATTTCTAGGTGAATAATTATATTATTTCTCAAGATATCAATAAAAATTCAAAATTTTACTTTGTAGAGGGACGAGATTCATGTTTATGTGAAATGCCGCTGTTGAAGAATTAATTCAATTTCAGGAACCATTTTGATTAGATGGCTAAGTTCCACGGCACAGTACATTAAAAGGTACAAGACGCAAGACAGAGAACAACAACACAAGACAAGTACAGAGAAGAAGAAGAGAGAGAGGCGTCATGGGAAAAACCCGGATGGCTGTAGTAGCGCCACCTACCATAAAAAGGAGAAGGCAGTGAATTGTAACCGCTACAACCTTAACATTAGAAACTCAAAATTTCATTTGCTTATAATTTCGAAACAAAAAATGCTGGGATGATGAAACTTGGTATTCCATTATAAATTTTTATGTAGTTTCGAAATTTAATAAAAATTTGTGTTTCCATTGGAAATTTTGAAGTTAGTGCTATTATAAATAAGTATACCACCCCTTAAGAAAATTTTAAACATGAAATCTTTTAATAGACTTTATTTCCTGAAAATTGTTACCTTTTGTTTTAATACGCGATGAAGGACGGCAAACTAATACATGTAACTACTATTTACTATTCTGTCATCTTTTCACAGTTTCATTAATGGAGAAACCTTTTATAAAAAAAACTAATTTAATAAAGTAAATTAGTTTTGAAGCTAAAGATCTCCATAGGTGGAATGTGACTTTGGTTTATATTTCCTAAAGAAATTTTTAATGAGAGTCAATATTTTGCTAAATTCTAACGCAATTTATCATTTTTTTGTAATTAAAATGGAACAGATTCTAATAAAACTAAATTTTAATCTGGATGTTGCATAATTTCTATGTAATATCTATTAAATTCTGAAAAGCTTCAGTATTGTAAAGTTTATTTTTCAAAATATTGTTTTTTACATAAGTTAGTTTTACGGTCGCAGCTATGCAATTTTTATTTGATTATCTAAAACAATGAATATTTTCAATTCATTCTGCCATTCAAAAGGGTATTTCATTTTTTTCAAAATTTAACGAATATTACAAAAAGAAAATCATTTATTTAGTAATAAATAAAAAATTATAAAAATGTACAGAAAAATACCCCATATATACTAATAGTAATTTAAGGTCATTTGGGATATTTCACTTGATACAACATTCCTTGGATAGATTTTTGCCTTTTGTTTTCCTTACTTTTTTTTCGCTATTTTTTCATTTTCATGCATGTTGAAGACGCGTAAATTGATGTTCATTTCTGTCCTACCAATACTGATGACATAGTTTGTTTTTTTGGATCAACATCTGAATTCGATGAATACCTATTTAGCAATTAGAAAAGATTTTTGCACTTCAAAAAGATTTTATTGTTGATGATCAAATTTTTTTGAAATCACCGGCACATATTAGACTTATTGCTCTGTTTAAAGCTTTGACATTCTGTTCTTAAAAGTGTTTTTTGTGCTTAGAAAGACAGGAAATGTAGTAGGATCAAAAGAACCTCCAACTTGCGCAAGGAAGAGACGAAACTGATTTTGGTAAGAGACGGAGTAAAAATGCTGAAGATCTCGTTGACGGATATCTCATCGAATTCACTGAATACTCAGTCGATAGAATAAGTTCGGTGAAAAGTATCACCATTCAACAGGACATTGTCAAATTCAGTCAAAAATATTTACGTTCTATGCGTGTTTCTACTAATATTTTAACGCAATTGACAGTTAAATTTTACGAAACGATTTGTCTAACGATGAATCTTAAAATGAAAGAAATGCAGTTGATAATATTTATTAAATAGATTATGTATCTCTCTATTAAATTACCGGATTATTTACTATTCTCTCATCTCACTTATCTCATCTGGTAGCAGTACAAAAGGAAAAAAGAAGTTCTTAATGGCAGAAAAAAGCAAGTATGCATAGACTTCCCTGCCAAAATGTGAAATTCATGACCTTTCGCGTAGAATCTCAGGACATTGAGAGATTAAAAGCTCAAGGGAGACGGTGACCAGTTGAGGGATCGAAATAGGGGACATCCAGACTGAATCACATATATTCATTTTGCACTGTTGTATTATTGACAGTGGCGCAAATCTCTGTGAAATTCTGTCTTCAGAAGGTGTATGGATGGTTATTCATATTACACCTGGTGGGGTGTAATTGGCTAGACCCATTTCTCAAACAAAAGAAAAGACCTATATTGTAGCAACTTGTTTTTTTACAGAGGTAGCTCAGGAAAGTTTTTCTTTTTTTATGCAGGTAACTTGCCTTATTTGGCTGCGCAATCACCACGCAGCGCAAGGAGTACCAAAATGGCTATCTCTTACGAAGCCACGTCTCTTTAGACGTAATCAATTCTGGGGTTGCCAAAGAAAGGTGACTGATTTACAGTAATAAATTGGTCTGAGCAGAAACTTCAGCATTGGTATGAGCTTGATTAAGGAGGGAAGTCTCCTAAGAGCACCTTCTGCTGCCCCTTTGTTCTCGCTTGGTATTTTGATATAAAATCTTTCATGTTTGGTCAAGAACTCTCAAATCCGTAATCAATGACTGAATTTGATACAAAACAAACACTTTTATTAAAATAACATCTTAGTCAACTCATTAAGTTAATCAAAAAATCACCAGATCAATATTTAAAGTTAAGCATTTGATCCAACTTATAAATTTAATCCTATTAGAATTTGGACATTTACAAAAGTAAATGTCTAGTAATACACGCGTAGCATATAATAGATATGAAAAAAATCTAAGAGAGTCATCAAATATTATCCATCTAGTTAAGTCAGCCATCCATCCAGTTTAAGGGTCAGCTTTATCAGCTAGTTAGCCTGTGAAAAACGGAAGAGAGTAGGGCCTTGAAGTAGCTAAGCCAGGTGATGCCAAGTGGGTTGCCGAGATGCATTTTACTTGCTTTTATGATACCTTATTTACATAATCCTGAAAGAAACTAATCGATGCTGTTGCAAATGCTTGATGGTTAAGTAATGGCCAACTAAAAATGTCTGAGTTCGAAAAAGTTCACCCTCGATTTAAGATCAGGTTCCTAACACTTACTAGGAGAATTTTGATCTCTAACAGAATAATTCTTTGAACTGTTACAATTGATTTTGCTTGATGCAAGAACCAGATGTGTGCCTTCTGCAGGGTAGAAATTTCTGACACTTTGGTGTGTACGTTTAGAGCGCCAGTAACGTTGATACCTATGAAAAAAGAAAAAACTTTTGACTATCATTCAATAAAAAAACCAGTTACTCCATTATCATTATAATTTTTGAAATGGGTTTAATCAAATTTTACCCGACCCTGTATATAAAGTGATTACACATATTAGGGTATAAAAATAAACGAAGGATGAATAGATTCTAGGAACTAATTTTATAACATATCAAATTAATTATTTTTAAGATAATTTAATGAGATGTGTCAGTTATAAATACAACACGGGAGGAGAATTGGGATATTTTATTCAAGATTCGTAGACAATTCAGGACTTTCTTCTTCCAGGGAAAAAACGAGGTATTCTAGCGTAAGGAATCTGGATTTTGGTTGTGGAATCTAATTCTGTTAATACCATTGACATTCTGCAGTATGTCCAGCATAGTTATACTTATGAGGAAGTAAACGAACCATATATCAGCAAGATTTGGAAAGGAATTGAATCCTATCTCATAGGCAGAGTCGGCTGCGAATGTGAATGGTGACTCTCCATCACCTTAACTGTCAAAAAATAAAATATTTCATAATCCCTGAGAAATCAGAAACTTTGTTTGAGGACGATTCTAGTCCAGACAAAGTTTCGTGTTTTCTTGAAAAGAGAGGCGCTTTACTTTACTGCCAATTACCAGAAGGTACGTCAAGTAACTCACTCTCTTCTGTGTGGTTTCTTCCCAAAGGAAAGGCTTTTCTTTATTTCTTGGACAATATTTAGTGTTTATAAAGAGTATTATAACTAGTTATTTCCGTTTCTGGGATCGATAGTTATAAGGTTTAATTTCTAATCATATCATATTAATCTTCACATTCTAAACTGCTTTTTTCAAGAATGGTAGATGTTAAAGGCCTGAATACAGTTACAGGTATCTTTCATTTTGAGCAAAGAAGTTATAATCGAGTTGTTCAAATAAAACTCGCTGAAAAGAAGCGGTTATATCTCATATTCGTTCATTATATATAATAAAAAAGCAGTGTAGATTTAATCTTCCCCTTCTCTAACTGTTTGATGCCAAAATATGTTCAGTCAATTTCTTTTTATGATCGAGTTTCAAACTTACCAAAAAGTAGACTTTTCAAATATATATATATGAAAATCATATATTAGTTGTCTTTTTTCAATATTTATAACAACAAGTTCTTTTACATATGAACATCTAAATGTTTAAACTTTCCTTTTGCTCTTAGTATATTAAGTATTTTCAATTTATTTTTAGATTTGGTTATTTGTTTAATTAATGAATTTTAGTTTATAGAATTGCATTTTGATGATGTTCTTTTTTTTTGTTTTGTATGTTCATTATATATATATATATATATAATATATATATCTATCCATGTTGTAGCCGTTGAAAATAAAGCAGGCAAATAAATACCTCTTATTTTATTAGCAATAGACAGTGGGTAGATATACGTGCATCTGTTTGGGTTACAAGCGAGTGCACACAAAATCCCTACCTTCCTCGGATAAGGAGATAACATGTTGACACGTGATCAGTGAACGGAATATTGATTAAAATAAGTTACATGAGCGTTTCAGGAAAAGTCTGGGTCCAAAGAGACGCCGTCATGATTTTCTGTCGGCAGTTGAAAGCGAAATATTCTTTTAGTAATAAATATGCAAAAGGAGATTTAATATTCTCAGCCGGAAAAAAAACGAAACTGGAGTTTTAGAAAGTGATTTTGGAATACATTAAGATTTTAAATATATAATATTAGAATTTGGAATAAAATTAAGTGAGATTATTAAATATTATTTATATATATATATATATATATTGATAAATCGAGGTAAAGTACAAAAGGAAACTTGTATAGTTTTTATTGCTTGACGACTCTCCGATTGATAAGGTCCGATTTTCCACAGCTTTGCAATTTTTGTTGCATTTCAGTCGGTAGCAACTACGTTAGGCCAGTCGAATTGCTGTCAAACGAATCAAAATGTGTCGAAAATATTCGACAGCCTTTTTATTGCTTTAAGTTTTCGGGTTGGTCTTCCAAAACATACCACTATATCGCGCAGAAGGATATCGTACCGAATAAGGGGGTTAAAAAGTCGGTTATTCGCATTTAAATAAGAAGATATTAATCTGAGGGGATGTTAACTGTCGCGCAAAGTTAAAAAAAAAACAGAATAATATTTTTCAAAATTAACAGTTTTTTATTTACTCTGAAGCTTTCTTAATGTTCCGAGGCTCGTTTTATAGGTTTCTGTAAACCCTACAACAATTTTATTTAATCTTTTCCTGTCAGATTAATACCTTTTTATTTAAGCGCTAGAAAACGATTTTTCTGCTCCCGTTCCTTATCTGGTATACCGTTTGTGTGATATAGAGACATCTTTTGGATGGCCAACACAAGAACTTAAAGTAATAAAAAATTTGTTTTGTGGTTTCGCCATGTAAAAATAGAACTCGACTGGACTGAATTCAATAATTGTCTTTTGCGCAAAACTTTCTTTGCATGTGACAAATATGTCATTTTTTATTCCCTGAGAAGTCTATTCAACGGATATTAACTTTTGTATAAATAAACAATTAAACGGAACAACAGAAAATACAAGATTTGTCATGAATCACTATTTTAGAGATTGAGGCTGATAGCAGATAAAGTCCATGCCGGTCTTCAGATGATGTTTTAATTACCATCATCATTCTCCTTTCAGGGCATCATAATTGTCCTTCTAAACAGGTTATTTAAAAGATAGTCAGGTCTTTCTATTCCCCATCATCCTTTGTTTTCATTTGTGAATAGGGAGTTAGGCTTGAAGAAGAAACCAAACGGGTCATCAAGCTGAGCTTTCAGGTATTTTTCAAGACTATGGGGCACCACACAAAATTAACGGTTTACATTCATCTAGATAGTTTCCATTGAATAGCAGCAGCCAAATTATTTTTAAACGGGGATAGATTCCATTTTCACTCAATTCTTAATAAAGTTTTAATCTTCACGCATATTAATAGAAAATAAGCATTGTGTAAATTATTTTAGAGCTAATTTAACTACTCTGTTAATTTTTCTAAATAAATTTGAATGCATATAAATAATCCCATACTTAAAACGAATATGGGTAATTTACAATTTATTCTTATTTAAAGCGTTTAGTAAAGCCGTGTAACACAAATAGCCCACGTGCAAATGAAGTTCATTTCTTCATTTTGTTTTCAAACACTTTCATCACAGTTATCTGAACACGCATATCACATCAATAAACTTTAACTAAAATCTTGCCAATGAGTCAAAACATGAAGGATGTTTTTTGGGCAAACTGCCCCAATTGCATCGACAAGTTATAAAACTGGACAGGTTATAAATTGAAATCTAAATTATTTAAACAGTGCCACGGCATATTCAAATAACTTCTATAATGTGAATACATACACAAGAGACTGTAATGTTTCGAAATATAGGCATCATTAATTTATCTGTTATATTAAGCATCATAAATTTAATGTTAATTACGGTTGATCATTTATTCAGAAATCACTGAATGTTTGTTGCAAAAATTATACTATTAGGCGTCTCAAGTAAAGAAAATTAGAAAAAACCTCTCCTTTATCTAAAATATCTTAAATTTGTTACAAGAACTAAAGTTTACGATCAATGAACAAAATGCTTCGGAGCAGCTAAATAAGTCATTTGCTTTTACTTCCTAGATCCAGGTCATTTGTCGTAATTACAAGAAAGTATCCCAGATGAGTCTCTTAGTTTTGTTCAGTAACAAAATTGGCACCTCAGCTATCACCGGTAATTAGATACCTTAATCCGAGATACAAATTTGAAGACCATAACCTCCGGTGGAACCGAGATTTCTTTCAAAAGGAAGTTGAGCTAAACACGAAATAAGAAACGCGTTTCTTATTTCTTCGCTATTATGTTTAATATCATCTTACCTTGCAAATTCTTTTCACATATATTAAATTGCTATTCCTTATAACCGTAAAATGGTTGTACTAATGAAGAAATCGAATGAAAAATATAATAATCCGTTTTCACAACAACCAAACATTCCTCTAGCTTAAAATGGAATGTGCCGAGTGTTATTCCCATGAGGCTCTTAGATGAAATCGAAAACGTATTTTAAGAATTCAGAATGATTGATGATATGATTACAGTGCGCTAAATTATTCCTTCGTGCGAAATTCTAATTCCAATGAAATTGCATATCTAACAACTTTCCAAATATTTCAAATCTGAAGTCTGCATTAGAGAAAGAGAAGTGCAGAAATCTAATACAGCGATGTGAAATTGCCACCAGTTCAATTCACGCAATTTCTCATTAAGCTGATTTCGATAATGTTCAGATTGTTCACATTGATATACGACACCTAATCTTACATCTAAACGTCGCTTTTCTAGATTGCCATTCCAATTAGATTAATAAAATTCTCTGAAGCAATGGGGATTGTTCCTTTGTATTTCTACTTATTTCTTTTAGTTACAGTGCAAGTAAACCCTTAAAAACGTGAACTTCAAATAATCAACAAGCTGCATGAATGATATAGGAGAATTGACAAAAAATTTCAGATAAACCCTTTCTTCAAATTTTAATCCTTTCAACCCGACTTTAGCATGATTAAAATTTAACTATGAAGAGTAGTTTAATTTAATGCTGATATATTAAAAGAAGTATACTATGAGTTTTAAGTTTTTCATCTTTCTTGTTACCAAGTTCCAATCGTTTAGTCGACCGGGACTATTCCAGTAAAACTCTCTTTCCTGCCGTAAGATTAACAATCAGGGAAACAGCTTCACAGCTTCGTAACAATAATCTTGTAATTTGATCACCGATGGGGTATATTGTCCCACTGTTAAATACATTTGGGACAATATATCCTACATAAAGAATTTATTCAAAATTTCTTAAACCTGATATTAAAAAGATTAAAATATTACTTAATAAGAACTATTTTACACTAAATATGGCAAAAATATAATTGTACTAACCGTAAAATTAAAGAAATAGACCAATTGAAACTTAAGTAATGTGCGTGCTCAAAAACATAAGTCCACCATTTGCAATCTGTGAGTGTTTCCAAGTTTCTTTAATCATAATTTTATTCCCTAATTCCTTAAGAACACTGGAGACATAAAAATCCAAGTGAATTATTACCAATTGGATTTATTTACCAATAGGGAATGAAGTCTAATCTCCGGGACGTATATGCCCATTAAGGCCGAAAGGGTTAATCTAGATAATACTGTCAAATTCTTGTTTTTTCAGATTCTTATCCTCCTTTCACTTTTTCTAGGGAGCCAGCTTTCGAAGCAAGGAAAGCAATCAGTTAACATCAGCAGGATTCAATTGGATATCCAATTCAAAGCATTTCAGTGGAAAGTTAAAAAGGAGGATAATAATAATAATAATAAGATATCAATAAAAATATGCTATAGTAGCAGACATATAAAGTAGAAATTTATCATTTGTTACTCTAATTTGACTTTCCTTGACTACCGAAACATTCAGTGAAAAATCACCGAGTTACAAGGATTAAGGTCCTGTTTTCAGTGCACCTTAAGGGCTAGGTTTGGGACGGACCTTGTAATTTTGAAAAGTGGTCAGATAACGAGGACAGCACCTCAACCGTCACTATGCTCAATATGAAGATGTTTGTCTCTACAACAGCAGATAACATGCAAAAGGACCACATTTACAGTTGATCTTCGGTGGGACATGGTCTCAAGCCTCATAGCCACCGCTGGCGAGGCATAGATCCCAGCACCAGGCACTGCCATTCACAAGACCCTATGTCAAACTTTTCATATTATCATTGTAATATAGTTATATGGACGCTAAAATTTCATTTTAGGTCATTTTTCTTCTGTATTTATTGTATTTGCTATAGAGCGAGCATAAAGTGTTTCTCTGATTACAAAACGTTAACACGAAATAACCGTTGCATGTAATAATGCAAAATTTCTAACATAGCATAATAATGCAAAATTTCTAACACAGCGTAATAATGCAAAATTTCTAACGCAGCATAATAATGCTCTTAAAGTCTCTTTATCGCCGAGTATATAGTACAACTAGTCTATCAACACTTCTATTCAATGAATCAAAGGTTACATTTTAATCAACTGGTGTCTACAAGGGAAAAAGTGCAACTCCGTTTGTGGCTCCATAAAACCAAATCGGCCATTTCTTTTCAAAAAGAGATTATAAGTTGTTATGGACGCATTTAAAACAAATGTCAAGACTAAAAAGCATCGGTAGGAAAAGTCTAAAAAAACTGGTAGGGTTTGTGAGCTTCCAAGAATTGGTTTCTAGAGTGTACAAATGTCGACCTCGTTCGCTGTTCAGTGTCTGTTAGCGAATGACTGCAGACATACTGGATTTGCATTCGAGATTCTCAATAGAAATCTGACGTAGCTCCTATAGATAGGGCACATTGCCTTCGTGGAGGACTTTCAAGAGAAACTGACCCACGTTTACGTTTCGCTTGAAGGAAAGTTCGAGGTCTACTAAGGACTATTTAAAACTACATTACTTATCGCTTAGAAATTCTTCTACTGATTGGCGTAATAAATTATAGAAGAAGGAAGTTTAAATAATCTTGATGCATGCAGTTCAAAATACTGAAGAGGAAATATAAAACGCAAATTAAGATTAAAAAATAGTATGTAAATAATAGTATGCGTAGTAATAGTATAGAGTAGTAATTATACGTAAAATCAAATTAAAAGTTCCATGTAATAGTATTTAACGAGAAACTACTCTTCATAATAAAAGCGATACATTTTGTTGAGATAAAGTCAAATAAGACTCACTAACAAAAGAAATTAATCCATTACTTGTTTTGATAATGTTTCTGCTATTTAGGGATAAGAAATAAATTTTCTGAAAGCGTTTTGTATCTTATTATGAAATAGAACAACAAATTTAGTTATTTTCATTTGTGCTAGAATGAACGCGTTAATGCTAAAATGTTAATCAGACGAAATCAATTATTACAAGAAGAAATTATTCAACTCGGTAGACTACTAAAGAGCAGACAGATCGATAATTAACATGTGGATAAAGTTTCTACAAATACTCGAAATAAGACACACTAATTAATAAAAAACTATTCAGGGGTTCAAGTTAACGGTTTCAGCAAGCGAAAAGGAATTAACTGACTTGGAATGAAATCGAATTACGCTTTACTGCTATTAAACAAAGCAGAACCGATTTCTTTATTTTCTTTGAGCTCAAACCTAATATTTCAGAAAAATGTTTGAAAGCCTATAAATGCGCTCGACAGAAGTTGAAAAAGAATAAAACGCTCTCAGAATTGTCTCGGACTTATTTCAATATTTGATGCTTTGCTTTTCCGTGATTAACGTTGTGTTTATTGCTGTCTATTAGCTATTAATTATCAAGAACATCTACTCCAAGTATATTTTTATGTCAAAGAGTTGCTTTTATTCGATTTGGCTAACTTGACTGAAAAGATTAATTTCCTTAGAGATACCTTCTTTTTTCATTAAATGCAGTAATCAAAAATAATTTTAAAAAAAGACCGAGCATTAACATCAAACAGAATAGGTGTAAAAATATTTAAGAAATGTTATGAAACGTATTTAGTAACGACGTATTTGTTTCTATCTCTAATACCAATAAATTAATAATAAAAGAGAATGCTTGTGGGTTGGTGGGCATGGGTTTGTTCTCCACAGAAACCAAGGGCTAACGAATTGTTGCACAAATATACTTTGTAGGGTAAAAGCATGCACCTAGGGAAGATTTTTTAAAAATTTAATTAGAATTCAAAGCACAGAATTTTAAGCGAAAAAATTCAAACTTGTCTCATCGATAACTTTTCAAAAAATTATCAATACTGATTTTTGTCCCATCTTAAAAATAGAAAAACCTTTCTTATTAATGGTACCAATTTATCTACCGCGCATATTTTCTTAAATCTGACAATTTCAGAAAATATATATACATAATTTACAACAACAATATTTTGCATTGTTGTAATAAAATTTACACTATTTTTATTGTTTCTACAAATATTACTTCATGATTTTTCCTTCCATCATTGAAAACTAATAAAAAAATTAAGTTCATTCTTTCCCTTTTTTTGTGGAATCTTATAACAAAAACATCTAAAATAGTCGATAGTATATCCGATTGTGGGAAGATTATACATTCTATCCTTCAAATTTTATCAGTCCGATTCAATCCAGCTAACAAGGTATTTGACATGTACATATGTTATTAGTAAAATACGCCGTACCTTTTTAATGTCGAAATCTGCTGCACATTTCACAAGACGGATAAGAAAATAAGGTTACAGCACAGCTTAGTTTAGTTTAGTTACATTAACGTCCCGTTTTGAAGCAACACGAGGGCTATTTTGGGACTGACTTCGTAATTTTGAACCGCGGTCAGATGACGAGGACGACACCTGAGCTGGCACCCCCTCTCCAAACTTCCACGTTACACCAGCGGGAGGACGTTTGACCACTACGTATGATTTAACGTGCAACAGGCCCATACACCTCGGATCTTCAGTGGAATCGGGTTTCGAACCTGGAACCCTCCGGCCCTAAAGCCGAGACCTTACCATTAGGCCACCGCGGTCTCCAGGTTACAGCACAGCATAATATAATTTCTAATTGGATGCTAGATGAGGTTGTTTTTCATGACAATGTGCCTTCAGGTTACAGCACAGCATAAGATAATTTTTATTGGATGCTAGATAAGGTTGTTTTTCATGACAATGTGCCTTCAGGTTACAGCAAAGCATAAGAAAATTTCTAATTGGATGCTAGATGAGGTAAAGGTTTTCATGACAATGTGCCGTCATGTGACCGACTCGATTAGGAAGGTTTATGAACACCATGAACAGGTGTAAGGCTACTAAAATACCACGACTGAAGTTTATTTTTGGTGTTTAAACTTTCTTTCCCGAGAGAACCATGAATATCAAGTTATGCACAAGAGATTTAATTCTAATTAAACACAACCAACATTCCCGGCGAACCAGATGCTCGCCAAAGGAGGATAATTCCATTATAAAGTAAAAATAAATATTAGAATTTAAACTGTATCGTTTTAGAGAAAAAATATATCAAGCAGAACTCTTTCTGTACAACATTTTAAAATATCCAGGGTGATTCAAAAGCCCTTAAACAAACTTAAAGGGCAAGTCAGACGTACACACACGTCATTTTTACAGTAAAACATGGAATCGGAAACAAAAAGGGCGACCATTCGAGACGGCTGTTTGTGTCAATGAATTAAGTAAAAGAAATTAATACACTATGTAAAACATAAGTTTAATGGAACAGGAATTTATAATAGCACAACAATACAATTTTTATAAATAACAACATGTGAAGCGTGCATCACTCTGGACAGAAAGTTCTTTGAACACTAACTTTAAGGAATGCCAATGTTTGTTATTAATACTGCGTCCCACTTGCCATTGGATCTGCCATGTTGCGTACGACTTGGTATGTTGTTATTCACGCAACTGTGTTGTTTCGCTATGGTGAATGTATATTTTATTAAATCTGTGTGGTATAGCGAAAGGGGAATTCGATTTAAAAGGGCGCGTTTCTGTGTGCCTCACCTACCCTTAAAGATTATCGCAAGGAGTTTTGATAATCTTTAAAAGAATATCCAAGCTCCTAACCGTATTATCTAAATTTTTAACCCTATATGCCCTGTTTAATTATGCTGCTTAATAAGTAACTGGTAACAATTAGAAATAGATTAATTTTATTATATTAAAGTTTCGATTGTTTTATTACAATTTTCGGAAATATATTTTCAAGATACAGCATAAACCTACACACTAGAGTGACATTTAGAGATACAGCGAGAGGTTTTAGAAGGGTTCCATATTTAAAATACAACAAGAGATTTCTTTTATTACACTATCTTGTTTAATTTTTGAAGTTATCTGAGGTGTCTTAGTTGCCGCAATTGATTATACTTTCTAACTCTTCTTTAAACATTTGGAGAGATGAATTTCAAACAGAGATTGCAAATGAAATCCGTTATTTCAGTTATTATTTGTTAATTCAAAAATTAAATAACAGCACCGTATTTCAAAATGATATCATCAACAAAGTACAGAATTTGTCGTGTAATAGAGTAAAATGTTTAACGAGTTTCGTAGTTGTCTTGGACCTACCAGTGGTCTGCTAAACTGAACGACAACAACACCGTATTTCAAGCTGAACTCATTTCACTTCATGCAGCAGTAACATACGCATCTCATCTGCCAAACCACAATACCTTTAAAATGCACAGAGGCATTATGGCAAGTACCGTGGTATCTTCCAATTCAAAGAGCACAAACCAAACAGCAAGACAAATTTCAAAATCATCCTAACAAATCTAAGAATAAAAGTCTCTTGGGTTAAAGCGCATGCAGGAAATATTGGCAATGAGAGAGCAGACCAACTGGCAAAAGACGCAACGCAACATGGGCAACCCTATTCACTTACTAAGCTTCCTAAACCACACATAAAAGACCACCTCCGGAAGAGCATGCTTGAGGAGTGGCAAACCTCATGGAAGAACGGCGATCCAGGCAGGAAAATCTATAATATTATGCCCTCAGTTAGTCTCCGTACCGCTAACTGGATTAGAGAGAATGTTTATCTTCTTCTCTCAACATGGCCGTTTCCCTGCCTAACTCAAAAAGGTTTCACCTGTCCGACAGAGAGTATCGCACTTGTGGTGGAATTGGCACGGCAATTCACTATGCCACAGAATGTATTTTCACTGTGTCTTGGCATATGAGGAAGACGGTGCCAAACTTCGAACAAGAATGGCTGAAAAGAGTCGCCAATAACCTCGTCTCCAAGCATAAACCGGCCTCCCTAGCCTTCAACTTTCCAACGAGCTGAACCAACAAGCTCCAAATTACCTGATCCCCCCCCCCTTCAAAAAAGAAAGGTAAAACAACTTCTAAAGAAAATAAGACTATTACGAACCAATAGTGTAAAATTGAAAATGCCTGTGCTGTACACAGTGTAAATATTTATTTTTGTTTGTTTTGTTTTTCTTTTTTCTTAAATAAAATTCCCGTGTCTTGCCCATCAAACCGTTCAGTGACCGGTCTGGTCACGGGTACGGGGGTAAGAGACGGCGATCTGTTCTGTATCTGATTTTTAATTTAAATATGTAAATTCCTTCATAAAAATGAAACGATGCTGTTATTATTCGCTACAATTATATGAAAGTATTTCTAAATTCTGTTAAGGAAAATTTATATCCGCTTTATTTTAAATGAATGGAATTACGATTGATATTAACTTGTTTAGTACAGATAATCTATACATATTAAATGATTAATACTTCTATGTATTGCAATATCTCTTCTTTAAACTTTAAAGATAAGCGCAATGACATTATTTACGATTCTTCACAAACGCTAATCTTTCGCATGATTTCAATGATTAAACATGATTCCTGTCCAAATTATCTAGCATAGCAACTCGAAATTATCTAGCATAGCAAAGACAATTCCCTTCAATTTGTTGAATTCCCTATAAATAAATCGGTAGGAGTCTTTTCTGTTGCACAACGACTTGTTACAGAACTTAGATGAGTTATTTCGACACCTAATAAGTTCATAACGAGGTGATTAACAGAATCACTAATGGTTATTGATTGGAAGACACTTTGTTGCACCTCTAATGGGAGATTTTATGCAACTAAAATAACGGTGTATATCGTTTTAGCTTGAGAGATTATCGGTTTGAAAAGACTGGAAAGGGATTTGAAAAGAGGATATAACACAGGGTGCTCGGGCTAAAAGTATCCAAAAGTAACGGCTTTTAATAACTGAATTACTCATTAGGAATTTAAAATATTTATTTAAATAAAAGAGCTTTTCAATATTTTCTAAATATAAAAGCAGTTCAATGTGAGCACTTTTTTCTATTACAAGAAATGTGTAAACGGTGCTTGAGTTCTCACCAAGCATTGCATAGGATATCAGGATTTAGATGAATTGCTTGAATGATTATGTATCTTCAACTCATCCTTGTTTCTATTGTTTTATACACAATGCACTTAATGAACCCCTAGGTAAAAAAGACTAATGGACTCGAATCCAGGGACCTCGACAGCTAGGCAAGTGGTGAACTTCTTCCCATCCAAAGTCCTGGAAATGTCTCGTTCAAGAACGCTGTAACATTTACTTGACAGTGCGCTGAACCGCCATCTTGTTGAAACAGAAAAGTCGCTGGAATTTGTGGAACAGCAAAATAAGCATGTCTCTAATTGTGGGCCCCGCGATTTTCGTTTCATCGCTGACTTCTGACTATTGTACGCAAGCGCTGCTGAATTATCTATACCAGTGGTGGCTCGTGCTATATCTCTGTGGGAGGCTGTAACGTAAAGTTTTACACCGCATATTAATGATTTCTGCATGAGTTAATTCAGGATCTTTTTAATTAATTTTCAATAGTTTAATACTCAATTAATAATAAATTATTATTAGATTAATGACTTCAATTTTTGTATAAAGGAATTTTAATTTAGAAATTACTAATTTTTTTAACTAACACAATAATTAAAAATTTCTTAAATGATTTTTCACAGTTATTTGTGCTAAGTCTCTTATTCTCATTTATAAGGATTGAGAGAATCGACTGAACGTGAAAAAAATTCATTGAGAGCTGTTTGTTAAATACAGATGGGTACTAAAAACTACTTGAAATGACTCTTCTGGTCTTATGTGGAGCGAAATGCACAATATTTTTTTCCATAGTTTTGGTATGACCATCAAATGACATGAAAACGCTAACAGACAGACAAACAAATTTCTTTGGAGGGTTTCGCCCAAAATTTACTAGATTCACAAATTTGGTGACGAGATCTTATCCCACGTTTCATTCCTCTAGCAGTTTCGGTTTCAGAGTTATAATATTCACATACAACGGGAAAAAATCATTCAAATTTATCTACTACTTTTTAAAATTTATCATTACTTATTGCATCATTTTCCTTTATGATTCATTTTGAAAGTTATTTTCAAATTTTATCTCGTGAAACATTCTTCCGCAGTGGAAAAACGATTCCCTATCTCGCCGGTGTTACTCCGAAAACAGTTCCGAACTATGTTAAATGCCCATTGGAAAAAACGGAAGACCGAGATTGCAAAGTAACTGCGCATGCTCAAGAAGTCGGAACTGGAATAAAGGGACTTCCCAGTTCTCGAAGAGGGAAAAACTTTCTGACAAGACAGCGCATAGGGAAAATTCTCTGAAGTAACCTTGGTTTTATCTAGCTTTTTGGCGCAGCTGAAACCGACAAAAGTTAATTTTATTGATAGATTTGGATATTAGAAGCAAAATTAAATAAAGTAATTTAATTCATGCACTGATAAAAGTGGGGGTGCTGCTGTTCCTATACAAGAGCCTCCCTTGGAATTTATACCCAAAATATCTTGGAGGATTAGGTTAGGTTAGGTTATATTAACGTCCCGTTTTGAAGCAACACGAGGGCTATTTAGGGACGGACCTCGTCATTTTGAACCGCGGTCAGATGACGAGGACGACACCTGAGCTGGCACCCCCCTCTCCAAACTTCCGCGCCACACCAACGGGAGGACGTTTGGCCACTACGTATGATTTAGCGTGCAACAGGCCCCATACACGGCGGATCTTCAGTGGAATCGGGTTTCGAACCTGCGACCCTCCGGTCCCGAGGTCGAGACCTTACCACTAGGCCACCGCGGCCTCTATATCTTGGAGGAAATTTCAATCCATGGAGGAGCCGATCTATTACTTTCTATTTGAGTAGCTCAATATTTGTAAGCAATTACTTTTGCCTACTTTTAGTTCCGACACCTTGTATATATCCACGTTTGATGATGAATGAGCAACCGCAGATTCTTATAAATTCTAAAGTACAATAGGTAATTATCATGCTCTAACAAATAATTAAATCATTGCAATTTGTTTTTAATTTAGCATTTGTTGAATAGCAGAGCTTTATTTTGGCATAAGTGGAGTGAATAGCATGCTTCCTCACGTTTTCATGACTGAACTTTCAATTTTTTAAATGCCACGTTTGTGAAGATGGAATTTTGTATGCGGTATTTCACTCATTTCTGATCAAAGAGGTTGATAAAATTTCGTAAAATTGTGTGTTAGAGACAATAATACAATATTTTAATGTTTTTATAATTTAACTATCGTAAATGGATCGATTTTCTTAAATATTGATTCCATATGAAATTTACCATCTCGTAAAGAATTTAAGAAAAAAATCAATTACAAGATTCCATAATATATGTAACAATTAATTATGAAATATATCAATAACTAAAAAGCAGAAAAGAATAAAAATATTCAAATAATTAAATGTTTAGGAACACTATTTTGTGAATATACTAACAAGTAGAAAACAATATTTTGTAATAAACCTGGAAGCGATGAAAACAATACTATACAGAAACCGAGTCACAATGAATATCATAAAGAAGAAAACTCCTTAATATTCAATAAAAATTAAAACATATCAAAAACGTAATAAAGAGGACACAGTGCTCTAAAAATGCCCAAAATGTTGATCTTTATTTTACTGCTTTATTTCATTGCAATTTCTAACATAGCATAGTAATGCAAAATTTCTAACATAGTATAGTAATGCAAAATTTCTAACACAGCATAATAATGCAAAATCTCTAACACAGCATAGAAGTGCAAAATTTCTAACATAGCATAATAATGCAAAATTTCTAACATAGCATAGAAATGCAAAATTTCTAACATAGCATAGAAATGCAAAATTTCTAACATAGCATAGAAATGCAAAATTTCTAACACAGCATAATAATGCTCTACTCTTAGCACCAAAATTGCTAAGTCGTACCTTTAACCCTCTAACTGTGTAATTTTTT
>BGPR01020938.1:0-24354 GCA_013235015.1 Araneus ventricosus | reverse complement strand
TTTTGAATTCCCTATATTTAAAAATTCTTAGAAGAAAAAACGGCCCATCTAGCCCCGGTCTGCCCTACTATATAAACGTACGAATATAAATGAAACTATGAGATATATGTGCACGTAAAATTTATAATGTTTAACATTATATTTATTCCTCGCATGTTTTACAGATGTAATTAATTTCGCTTACACATATTTCGCAAACAGTGTTTTTACATTTTGAACAGGTGTTGATTTTGTTTCTATTGAAACTAAAACTGCTAAGACGTCTTCCGCAGGATAAGACAGCATTTCAAGGATCAACTTTCGTTTGTTTTTCCGATGCTCATATTTTTTCTGCATCATGGTCTTCCAACACAAATACGTACAAACGAAGCCAATTTCCTTGCGTTAATGCTTATTTCACTAATGCGTCAAATTGACCCGTATCGGTAGAGATTGGTATACCACATAGAGGCAAATCATAAGCAGACGAATTTCGAGGTGTACTCCTCTCGTCGAATAAATAAAAGTCAGTACAAGTAGCAGAAAAAAATCTATACGATTTCTATAATTTCACTCATGTAGTTCGTTAACACTTGGTTTACCGAGCGGGTCATTTTGACTGAAGTTAACACTAGGTTTACCGGGCGGGTCATTTTGACTAATTTTGAACTACATGAGTGAAATTATAGAAACTGTATACACTGTAAAAAATATCCGTTTTTTCCCCGGACTTTTTCCGTATATTTGACGGTTTAAAGCTGTTTTGTGGACAAAACGGTTTTTCTCCGTTTTCCGCTCCAGCCACAAACGGTTTAAAACCGTCAGTTCAAATTCTATTTTTCGTCATACGGTATTGCTTTCCGTACGATAACTTGCCCTTTTCTTAAATGTAATTTTATTGCATTCATTCATGTTTTTAATAGGATTCCATCTCCGTAACCCTAAAACACGTGTTCTGACAATAGTTGATTTTTACACCACTAGGTGGCGCCACTAGAGCTATAGTGACTTTAAAACTCAAATAGATTATTTTTACTTCATTTTATGAAGTCTCCGGTGGTCTAGTGGTTAGAGCGACTGCCTTTTATTTCTATGAATGCGGTTTCGATCCCCGGCTCGGAGGAGTGAGAAATTTTGTCACCATCTTGCATCGAAATCGTCCAATTAAGTTCAATTAAAAATTATATTAATTAAACTAATTGAAATTAATAATTAAGCCTTGATTAATTAATATTCCTAATTGATAATACACATCAGCACATTTCAACTCAACTCGAACAGAAGGAGAAAAACAACTCAACTCAATCGATGACGTCACTTACTTCGATGACTTAATTTTTACGGAGAAAACTTGATTTCATACGGTAAAAAACCGTTGTGACTACGGATTTATTTCGTAACTTTTACGGTTTTACACAACCAACCCAGCTGCCAGTTTAAAACCGTAAATTTTGCGGGATTTTTTTTACAGTGTAGATTTTTTCTGCTGCTTGTACTGACTTTTATTTATTTAAAGAGATGAGTATATCTCGAAATTCGTCTGCTTGTGATTTGTCTCTATGTGATATACCAATCTCTACCGATACAGGTCAATTTGACGCATCAGTCAAATAAGCATCAACGCCAGGAAATTGGTTTCGTTTATGCGCTACTTATTTGTGTTGGAAGACCCTGAAACCTAGTGTTAACTAGGTTACACTAGGTTACCACTTAACTTCTCTTTTTTAGAAACTACCCAGTTTCGTAAGAAAAAGAAAACCATAATATTTTCATTGATCCTCTCGAGAGTCGCATAATGAGATCCCTGACTGATTAATCCAAACAAGCTTCCTTTATGAGAATAATTAAACCACAAACATTAATTGCGAAGTTTTAATATTCATGAATAATATTTCGTTAACGCGATGCAAAATCTTGACTAGAACAGTTAAATTAAGCCTATCAAGACGGTATGTTTCCCTGGAAACTGAGAGATATTTTATGATGGATATGCTTTTAATGAGGAAAAATATTTAGCGAGAGTTTAGTAATAATGTTTTCTTAAAACCTCATTAAAATTTAATGAAGCTATTGTGCTTAAGATGCCTCAACTCAGATTTTTTAATAACAATAACATGTGTTGAATCATTCATATTCATAATAACATCTTTTAAATTATTTTATAAATGGAATACAATGCCCGAATAATTGAAAAATAGAACCTCAAAATTTCGTCATTTGTTTAGAAATTGATTTTCTTGTCAGCTATAAAAGGATCACACATCAAAGAATAGTCGGGAAATTCACGGCATTCTTATTCTTTGTCCAGGATTTGAAAAACGAATCAGATTTGCCCCGATTTCGATAAAATGAAATGTCGCAAGTCGTTCCGTAGAAATATTTTTTACAAGTTGCTGATTTTAAAAAGAGTAATTCAATTTACAATCATGACTATAAATTAAATATATAGACAGCTAACCTTTTACAGTTCCAGGTTAGTTTTTAATTACTTTTTTGAAGATTTCACCTTCCAATGCTTTGGTATGTGCCTACCCTAAAATCGACGTTTTTACGAAAATTTTCGAAATTTTTTTTATTACTTTGTATTAAGGCCCATACATTTAGGATCCCAAAAATGGTTTACTTTAGTTTCTTCGATAGTTAGAAGCAAAGTTATTGCCTAAATTATGAACCAGAAGTGAAATTTTCGAAACCGAAACTAAGCCATAGAAATGCAAAAAACATATCTAAACAGCTATTTCTTTACTCTTAGACAATGTGAATGTACAATTTACTTTTTAAATATAGAATTAAGTTTTATTTATTTTTTTATTATTGTTCTAGGCGTATCTGGCAACTGTTTCTCTAGTTACGGGATATTTTACGTAAAGAAAATTTCGCTCACTCCAAACACTGTTATTAGGTAGTAAAATAGCAGTTTAATTATTCAATTCAGGCAATATAAGGCTGATGACTGTATTTAACCATCTTAATGTCAAACTTGAACCAGAAATTATTAAAAAAAACTACATAGAAATTGATATTGAGAGAATTAAGAAATCGAAGCGACAAGTCGAACCAAAAACAAAATTATGAAGAAAAAAATTAAAATTAATTTTTAATTAATTTTGATTTAAATTTAAGTCAAAGAAGACTTAACTTACAAATACTGTTAATTTTAAGTTGTTAAAATATGTATATAATTTTTTATGCGACTTTAAAATCTTCATTTGCGTTTTCTGGAAAATAGCCATTTTCATTTTTTTGGATTACGAAAAATCTCATTTCTTAAAACGTTTTTAAGATATTCAAATAAAATTTAATCGCAGTGTTCTATACATCTCTAGGTATGTTACGAACCTCAAATATAGCTTAAAGTGCATAATTATTAATTTTAGAGCTGTTTTATTTGAAAAAGTGATAGTTTTTTTTGTAAAAAGCTGTTGCGTACACAAACTTTGGTATATCTCAGTAATTTTAAGAGGTACTCTAAATATTCTGCTTCATAACACAGTTAAATGTATACCAAATATATTATTGAAAGAAAAAGGGAAATACATACATTAGAATTTGATATAGAAAGTTTGGCGTAAACGTCAATTTTTACTACATTTTGACCAAAAATGGTCAAAATTTCGAAAATAAAATATTTGTTCATTAAAATGGCATTTGAATTAACAGTTTTATACACCATTATAACTGAAAACATAAGTGTTGAATAAAAATTTCCCTTTTTTCAAAAAAAGTGCTCCGAAGGTAGGCACATACCTTAAATATAATTAAAATAACGAAACAAATTATAGACTATAATTTAATGTTCCCAACTGGGAATATTGGAACTTCTGATTAAGCTCGTGACACTAGATATAAAAAAAGAAAATAGTGATGATGAAACTGAATAAGCAAAGTATAGAAAAAAAATTATTTTTTTAACTAAACAGAGATATAAATTCAGTTGAAAATTTATGAATTTAAATGAATTAAATAATTTTTTTCCAAAAAATGAAAAAGGGAAATTTTATAACTGTTTCCTATTATTCCCGTATCCTAACTATTCTGGGAAGTAGCTCGAATACCCCCCTTCCTTTTTCACTCAATGCAAGGTAGTCTAGGGATGGGGGAAAAACCAATCGGTTTAAACCGAAAACCGGGTTTTTTTGTTTCGGTCAACCGGTATTTTTCGGTTATTTTTTGCCCCGGTTTAAACCGGTTATTTTTTAAATCCAAAAACTGGGAGAAAAAACCGAGTCGGAAGATGGCTCGATTTTAGGTTCAACTAGACTAAAATTTACCAAGTTATAAAGTATCGAATTTCATCATAGGCCAATCACCGACAACCACTTACTCGAGGCGTCTGTTGGTTGGCAGATTACTGAAAGAGTCTTTATGAACAGATAAATATTGACCAATAAATTGATTTCCTGCAAAAGCAATGCTAATAAAAAAATTTTGTCTGCAAACGGTGTCTGTTTCTTGTAGCCAAAAAATATTTATTTTTAGTCGAAAGTTCTGTGGAGTCCTAAAGATTAGCATCTACGATGAATGATGTTGTTTTCGATGAGAGGTGTCGACTCACGGATCAACACTTTGCTGAAAGAGTATTTATGAGCCGATTAGATGATAAATATTGGCCAATGAATTAATTTCTTGTGGGAACAACGTTAGTAAATAATTTTGTCTATAATACTTACTTATTGCAATAATTACTCATTTATTATTACATATTGTATTAATTACTAATTTATAAACACTACTTATTACCTTAATTAATTATTGTATTAATACCTACTTATTGTATATTATTATTAATAAATTCTGTCCACAAACATAGCTTTTTTTTCAAAAACTGGTTATTTTGAGCAGTTTTAACCAACAGGTTAAACCGGAGGTGAAAAATACCGGTTTAACCGAAAACAGTTTTTTTTTTTTTGCAATAACCGCCATATCTACTGTAGTCTTCTATTTTCTACACTTTTTCAAATATGCCTGAGTTATTGCTATTAGATAATGACCATCAATGTTCCACTGCTATACACGACCGGCAACCTTTCATCGTGTTTGATGTTCATCCTTTTCTACCCAGTTCGTCAAAGAAATTCTAGGCAAAACTCCAGATGAGAGAGTTGGTTATATTTCCTGCAAGTTGCTTTATGCAATAGACATCCAGCAACAACAACTATATTTAGTGCATTTGCAAATAAATTTTACCACCATTTCTTATTGCGAAGATGTGACAATAGATTCTCACATTTTATACAACTGCTCAACCCCTCCCGTCCCAGAATTAAATTTATGAATGAAATTTCATTGCTCTATACGCGCCTTTTTCTTCAGTGCATGAGAATGTCTTTTAATTAACAGACTGGAAAATGAAATAATAATTAGAAGAAAGAGTCGCTAGCAATTCCAGCGATACATAGATGATTATCCGACACATTAATAACTATTCCCCCAGATTACAGTTAACATGATTTTTTTGATAAAATTAAAGCATTAACCTTTTAACAACAGAAGGGGATTCACACTTTTCTGAAATATAAGGGGATTCCCATTTCCTTTTTGCTTTCAGTGGAAACTCGCAATAGGAAGTTTCCTTCTTTCACAGAATAGTGAGGACTGACCAATGTTCCCATTTGAGATCATGGATGTTTAATGAATTATAGCATATGCGTTTCTTATAATTATTATTATATCTTGTGTCTTATTAGTAATGTGGACATTTCTAACTGTGTATACCGATTTTTAGAAATTTTAGATCGATTTTTAATTTTATAGAAATTTTTACGTTGCGCACAATTTAAAACTTGAAAAAGACCATCTATATATGGAGAACGCTAAGGTACATGGCACAGAAAAGAGGTTAATTTCTTTTTTCCTGTGGCAACGATCGGTTTGTATACAAAACAAAACCGGTAGCCCCCTCCATGTTGGGCATAACTTTACAGGCATAGCTTGCAAGTAAATTCATTCTGGTGTGAAACAACTTTTTTTTTCGAAAAATAAATGTGTTTAAGAAGTCAAGTTCACAATATTTGTTACAATATAATTAAACTTTGGATGCAATTACTCAATTGAGATCCGTTAGAAATGAAGCAGATGGGCTTGAGTAAGCCCGTGAACGTTCAGATCAACATCAAAATATTTTAAGTCATCGAAGGGAAAATCGTGTTAATTGTCAATTGAGGTGAACATCGTGGAACTTACTATTGTGAACACTGTATATTGGGTACTTTTCCGTTATACGTACACCACTCGGCGCCTTTTTTGTCTTGGAAAATTTTCTTGGAACTCTGAATTGCCAGCTTGGCTCAACTTCTTTCTTGGCGGTAGTTGACACTCACTGCATTTTTTGGCGATCTGAAACGTCAAGAGCCAGAACGGAACTCAGATGCTCTGTATACTGAGTACTTTTCCTTTAAGCGAACACCACTCGGCGCCTTTTTTTATTGGCAAATTTTCTTGGAACGCTGAATTGCCAGCTTGGCTCAACTGTTTTCTTGGCGATAGTTGACACTCGGTGCATTTTTGGCGATCTGAAGCGTCAGGAGCCAGAACGGCACTCAGATGCTCTGCTCAGGATCAGTTAATATTTAAGAATTTCTGCACATTACCAATTTTATATTGAAACATAATTTCTATATCAAAAAATCAAGCTTACTTTCTATTATAATTAACATTTTTTTCAAAAAAATATGATTGATATTTTATTTTTAAATGTACGAATTATGCCGAAAAAGCACAAAAAATTGCTATAAACATTACTGCAATGAAGGTACAGAACAACAACTAAGGTACATGTACACAGAATGCAGTAAAATAAGGGAAATAATCCATGGAGCAAGGAGAGAATAAATGTCTCGTCTTTGACACCATACGGTTTTATGAAGGTTAAAAGACTTTACACGAGGCGTGTTTTTTAAGTAAGCACCATTTTGAAACCCAGCTGCCCATGCGCGTTGAGTATCTTCATCTGCTGGCTAGCCACACACGCCATTATGGAAGAATTCGAACATGTTATCATCTGTTTGTGAGTATTTAAAAATGTCTCGGGCAATTGAAAATCCCGCTGACTGTGAAATAAGCTCTGTCATTTGTTTTCTTAATGCAAAACATGCAAAAGCGGCTGAAATTCATCGACAGATCAGTGAAGTGGACGGGGAAAACAGTATGAGCGAAGGAATGGTATGGAAATGGGTTATTGCATTTAAAGATGGCCTCACGAATGTGCATGATGAGGAATGAAAGTGATTAACCTTGTATAATTATTGAAAACTTGGTGCAGAAAGCTGATGGAAGAGTTCGAGAGAACAGACGCTTGACGATTTCATCTTTATCTACCGAGTTTCCTCAAGTTTCAAAACTGTTCTTTATGGATTTGTGGCGGAGCACTTAAATTATGGTAAGTTGTTCTCACGTTGGCCAGGTGGCAGATTTCTATGAGGGTGGATTTTAAAAGCTGGTTGTAAGAAACGACAAATGCCTTAATATCGGTGTAAATTATGTTGAAAAGTAGATTAAAGTACAGGCTTACATGTAAAAATAAAATTGATGGAAAAAGTACACTTGTATGTTTTTCATTTCAAGACGGTACTTACTTTAAAAAACGCACCTCGTACTTGCCGTGTATTGTAAGGTATTCGGTAAACGTCTCTTCTGGCTGTGGACCATCCCACTCTTGAATATGTGATACCCAAAGTATGCGTGCTAGAGCCCTTCACCCGGGAAAGTCCCACACATGCAGAACTGGATTCAAATCGAAGAGAATGTAAGCCATTCCAATTGTGCGATAGCCTCCTGTTGCACAGTGAGGTCGAGCGTTACTACCCACAAAGACAAAAGTACAAAGAAATTTTAAAAAACAAAGACCCATTACACCTCTGAACAGATGAACATGTTGTTGCTATCTAGATAATTCTAGTTTGTCATGGTTCCGCTTTGGACACAGAGATCTGTTCGAGAACACTATTCAACTCTTTAACCCTCCGAACGGCTCAAACGTCTTTTTCTGTTTTCCATGTTCAGTTCAAAAGCGGTTAGCTCGTATTTATATGTATATTTTCTTAAACAATCATGGATAATGCATTCTTAAGATTTCAGAGATATAATTAAATACAAAAAACATTGACTCATTTATTTTAAAAGCTAAGTTTTCTAACATGACAGTTAAAAGGTCAAAATAATTGGAAGCTCAGAGGGTTAAGATATTATCCTAGTTAGATCTGATCATGCAAATAATATTTATTGTTTCTCTTTTCAACGATTGCAATTGAAGTATATAGGCTGAAAAGAATGAAAATTTTATTAGACAAAAAAATTTGTTTTCCATTAATGCTTATGACTTTATATGTCGTTCTATTTTAAGAAATGAAAAATTAAATTTAATGCATTTCTCTTTTCCTGTACATCCTATGTAATTTCCTCTAAATTTAAATAGTAATTTTATGATTTTTTTTCAACCAAAGTTCTTTGCCAGGAATAAATAGTCTTAAGCTTCTTCAATACTGTACGTAACTCAGAAGCGGTACTTTTATCAAAAAGAAAATTGTATTTATTCGAATTATAAAACATCTTATTAAGATTGAAAAAATTTAACGCAATGCTCAAAAGATCTGTAATCAGATTATTATTTCTCGCTTAGTGTATAATAGGAGCTGTGAAATTTATTTTTACTTTTACTGTTTCCTCTCAGCTCACCGCAATGTTTTATGAGATTTTAAAAAATGATTATCATAATATTAGGTACACTAGTTTAAGGTAAAATTAATTTTCTATTTAGTTCAACGGGATAAAAAAAATTATAATCGGCTTAAAATAGAACATTAATTAATTTACCAACTGCATGGTGCAAAAGAACATAAAATACAAATAAATGTAAATTTTTTTGTAAACTGAAAATAAAAAATGAACTCTAAAATATAATTTTTTAATGAAACTAGTTGTAAAAATCGTTTAAATGCTCGCTATAAACATGGAATTAATAATGACTAGATGTCTTTAAAAAACTGTAATAATAAGTAAATTCAAATGATGAAAAACTTTTTTAAGAGTGAGGTAATAATAACAAAAATATATACAAATTTTATCGTTAAAATAGTATAATTGTAAAAGATAATTTTTTTTTCAAATAAAGTGAAGTTTACAAACTACTAGCACGCAAATGTCGATTGTTATAAACAACAGGAAATAAATAGTTAACGGATATCTTTAAGAAACTGTAGGAATGAGCAAATAATGCAAAAAAATATAATAAAATTCAATAATAAAATAAAAAATAGTTACAAAAATACTAATAAAAAACACTTTAATAAAATACAGATTTATGTTGATTTCACTATAGAAAGAAAAGCAAACAAAGTGCTTTTAAAAGGGATTTTTTTAAAAAAAATGAGATTTATAAACTGATTTTTATGAACATTTTAAATGACAAATGAATTATAAGTTGATGTCTTTAAAAAACTTTAAGAACAAGCAAATAATAATCTGAAACAAACAAAAACATAAGAAAATGTTTAGTAAGCAAGCTGCTAGATTTGTTCAGTAGTTTTTCCGCAACTATAATTAAGATTTTTGAGTTTGTTGATATTTTGTTCCATAGTTTTATCACATTCATTCCAAAACATTTTTAAAGGAACGTATCAGTAATTAACATAATGCATTTAAAGAATGCATTGAGTTCCCAAAAGCTTATTTTTCATAAAAAAAAAGGATAGACGCTTCAAAGTTTGATGACCCACAATTAAAATTTCGTTGAGTTTATCTTTATTAGTTCCGCCCTTTATTCCAAAATAGTTTTAACAGTAACAATATAAGATAATATATTATAAAAACTCTTTTAGTTCACGAAACTTTATTTTTCATAAAAAAGGTACTCTCTTGAAAGAATGGGGAATAAAAATATTTTGGCTTAAAGGCATTTCTTTACAAATATACAAGGCATTTTTATTCAAACTATATCATTATTTTTGTTCAGCATAAGAATAGAATATTTCTTTCAATTTCTTATTCCTTAGTTGCAAATAAAACAACACTTTTCGCTCTTGGATAAGACAAAATACTCAAAGTCCATGCTTCAGCTGAAAGAAGATTATATTGGAATATCCATATTTTAACAGGAACAACAAGCGAACTTAAACAAAACAAATAAATATGTACTTTCAATAAAAGTACCATTCGAATAAAAATGTACTCACCAGAAACAAAATGGCGCGGCTTGAATGAACGTAAGTGCAGATTCAAAATGAAAAGAAGGATTTAAAAAAATTGTTGTCTAAATTGGAAAGATGTAAACATGAAGAGTATTTTCATTTTTGTTTATGTTTATAAAAAATAAGAATTTTTTATTGGTTTCTAATTTCATGTATACAAAATCAGCTGAAGATCAAAGAGAAGAAAATTGAGATTGTGCATAAAATATCTTAAAATTAAACCCGATCAAATTATTATAGTGCATAAAATATTTTAAGCTGTTTCTTAATCGTATCATTATTTAAAAAATATTTCCTATCCTTAATTTTCCCCTTAAAGTGCTAACTTTGTAAAATTACTTCTTGATAATATAAAAAATATTATATGCGACAATACATTTCCAAAATAGGAGGGGGTCATCTAATTAAATGGTACAGAATACTACATTGTTAAGGGGTTAATCAATGAATTTAAGACTTACCATGGTTGTTCTCTTAGTGTAAAGCATAAGTTTGAAGTCCGTTCTGCCCGGGCATACTAGATACATTAATTCAAGAACTTACCTTAAATAATATATAAAAATATTGTTTGCCCCTGATTCGCAAATTATTTTATAAGCTAAAATATTGTTACGAAAAATCGGCTGGTGATTGTATGATGAAAACAGTCCAACAAGCAGGACAATGGAGAAACGACGCTTTATTATCTTATATTCTGGAAAACACGAAACACAGGTAACAAGAAAAATAGCTCTTCTACAAATTAGCAGCGCAAACAGCTGTAACCTTCGTATTAGTTGAAAACAGGGGATGATGACAACAGAAATAATATATATTAATTATGTTAAAACGTTTCTATGCTTATGCACAGATCATTCTCCATATAGCATGAAATATTTCAGTTTAATTCTTCCATGAACCTTTTACAATATTATCTTAGATAAGTCTTACACTCTCAAAGCGGAACAAATCCAAAAACATTTGAATCGATTGATGTTAAAAGGGGATTTCTGACATCTAGCAGAGACTGTTATATTAATGTTAAAAGGCTCTTCTGTGAAGAGGCCTTCTTCTAGCATCACAAAGAAACTTTGCTGCTGTACCAAAACGTGGCTGTGAATGGTAGAAGACCTGTTTTTACCCAAAAGATGCATACATCTTCATCAAATTAAAAACAAAAATAAAAATAATTTCCGCTGACAATGCAGAAGTCACATGGCAACTTTGATGCTGTACCAAATGGTATCTGTGAATGGTAGAAGCCCTGCTTTTGCACCAAAGATGTATTCACCTTCATCAAATTCAAAACGAAAATAGAAATGTAATTTCCGCCAAGAATGCAGAAGTCACATGAAAACTCTGATGCTGTACCAAAAGGTATCTGTGAATGGTAGAAGCCCTGCTTTTGCACCAAAGATGTATTCACCTTCATCAAATTAAAAACGAAAATAGAAATGTAATTTCCGCCGAGAATGCAGAAGTCACATGGCAACTTTGATGCTGTACCAAATGGTATCTGTGAATGGTAGAAGCCCTGCTTTTGCACCAAAGATGTATTCACCTTCATCAAATTAAAAACGAAAATAGAAATGTAATTTCCGCCAAGAATGCAGAAGTCACATGAAAACTCTGATGCTGTACCAAAAGGTATCTGTGAATGGTAGAAGCCCTGCTTTTGCACCAAATATGCATTTACCTTCATCAAATTAAAAACGAAAATAGAAATGTAATTTCCGACGAAAACGCAGAAGTCCCCTTTTAACATGAATCGATTCATTTATAAAGCAAATAAAGTCGGTGAAGCGGTGTAAAATGAAACAGATTAGGAACGCATTATCTCATTCGCACATTCTTTTCAGTAACTTCTTAAAAGGTCTGAAGCACAATAGAAGCTTAGAAGACTGCACTGATTCCTTCTACCCGTACCTCCCACTTGATTCTAAATTGGCGACGTGGCATCGATCACGCTTTGAAATATCTCAGCGTCAACTTGCTGAAAAAAAGGCCTAAAGCATAGCCAGAGAGATGCCGGAGACAACATCTTGCCATCATTTTTCAGGACACCCTTATCCGGCAAAACTCCCGGAACCAAAAAATACGATCATTTGTCACGTTGTCAGGAAGCAAATTAAATTCCTCCTCACAGTGCGGTTGGCTCCGATGAAGCGGATCTGCGGATAGAAATTGAATAGACATTTAAAATTCGTTGATCTTCCTCAGACACAAATTTGCATTCCTAAACTGATGCGAACAATAAGTTGTGGAAATTATTGAATAAAATCCCTATCCTGCTTTTGTCCTACGTCTATGCACTTTATGAATATTTATGACTAGATTTAGATTCGAAAGCTGTTTAAATCAACTATTTAAAGTGATATCTTTATTAAAGAATATTTTGTGTTGCTCTTTTTTTTAGAAAAAAAGCCGTATTTGTAAAGCTTTTAAAAAGCTTGTGAAAGCAAGTCACATTATTAATTATTTTCCTTATTTTGCTACAAAACTTTCACATCGAAGCATTCATTGCATTGTTGTCATAAGCAATATTTGAATAAGAAACATGCGCGACTTCGACATGCTGCTTCAGAATTTAACAAACATGTAGCAAAAAAATATTTATAATCTAAACCAAGTTTATTGTATTCTTTGCTAGCCGCTTTCGGTGACCAGCTTGTTCGGCGGGAATATGATTTCAATTCAGTCTTGTTTCATTTTATATTAATCGTTCTCTTAGCAACGTAATTTTAAACTTCAGATTGTGGTAGATATTTAACCGATGTTCTTTCTATTAATGACATTGGACCTGTTCTGTTCATTGTCTACATAAATGTTACTAATGGAGTCAAATAACTGACCATGTCATGTAACCTCTAATTCTATATTGTCGGCAATATCTTCACTTTCATTTCTCTTGTAAAATACGCACTTAATTTCAACATTAAAATGACGCAGCACATTTTTTAGCCAACGGCATGTTAGCTAGATTAAAATATGCTGAGAAAAGAATGAAGAAAACATAACAACCGGAAACATTCAGATTAATGTATATATTTCTAAATGTAATCAAAGCAGTATTTCGGAGAGCTTGGGTTACAGACTTCACAAAAATTTTGAAGAAATAAAATATGAAAGCAACATGTATCTCAGATTACAACATTGAAAGAGAAATATGCAATTAAATATTTGTTTAAACTATGAAAACGGTTTGAGTTCGTTGCAACAATGAAAAGTATTGCTGTAAATTATGCCAAAAAAGTTTTTTAATTTATTAAAATTAGAGAAAAGAAAGTACGGCATTTTAATTGATATCATTGGAAAGGTAATTTTTCCACTTTTAGATGGTGTAAAAATGATTTTTCTCCTGTTATAATTTCGAAATAACTTTCGAAATTATAACAGGAGAAAAAACGCCAAAATTTCGATTAATTTTTAATTAATTAAAATTTTGGAGAAAAGGCTCTGAGGTGCACATTCCCACCCTCCAAAGTATGTTTGTGCCAAATTTCGTAGCTCTTGGTCTATCGGTCTGTTCTGTAGAGGACCAACACACAGACACACATTCCCCTTTATTATTAATAGTGATTCGTGGTCCATTTGAATCATTTCTGTTTCTGCTGACTTTTTCATAAATCACATTTAATTAATTTTTGTTTCTGGTATCCCTGCTTATAGTTGCAGTTCGCATTATCGCGGTGACCATGTGTTCCTCAAAATACGGAGCAATTTCGAACTTCTTAGCTTTCTCTTCTTGTCCAGAGGGAAAATTAAAAATTCTCGAATCTAATTTATTCTTAATTAATTAATTAATTTGTTTGATAGTTGAAAAAATTAAATACTCTGTTTTTCCAGAAAATGTTTAACAAAATTGCGATTTCATATACAGCTCAAGAGAGCCATTGAGCAAGACATCATTTGCGTTATAAAACATTATGCAATGTGTAAAGCTATTCCAACTTAAAAACGAAGCATTAGTCTTGAAAGAGAAGTAGTTGCAAAGTCTTCAGTACCAGAGTACTAGAAGAACCTTGCAAATTTTCACTGCTTACGAAAATGCCCTAATGGAAGAAAACTTCAAGTCCCCAAGAATTCGTTACAACGATTGTTTCTCCAAACAATCCTTAAGCCGGCCATTCACTTGGAGTATAGCTATGCCATTTGTCCTAAGACCGGGAGTTTTTCACCCATTTTAATCGAAAAATACAGGCACGCCATTTGCGTACTTCTAAACATTATAACTCGTAAACTCTAAAATAAAAATTGGTATGAGGCTTGCTAACATTAATTGTAAATTCGTGCCCAATTGGATAAAATTTGGTACACAGTTTTATCATCAGGAATGTAGGCCCGTATCAAAGTTTGGACCAAATCCGTCGAAGGGTTGACTGTCTGTCGGTCTGTAAAATCGCATAATTCTAAACTTTATAACTCGTAATCCCTGCGGCTTTGATAAATAAAAATTCGTATGAGGCCTGCTAACATTAATTGTAGATTCATACCCAATTTTCGTTTCAATCGGTCAAGAAAAAGATGTTCAAATCGCCTATTTATCTTTTCTCATCACACCATGACGCGAGGCCGTTATTGCGTAATTCCGCGATTCACTTGCTCTAATCCTTTCCGCTTCTACCCACGCCTTTCGCCTCCAAGCTTCCGATTCCCAAGCTTTTTTTCTCCACTGCGTTAGGAATGCTTGTTCGTTTTAGTGCCTTTCAGCTTATGTTTTCTCCATATGTGTTAGGAGTATACGAAAGTTTAGGGGAGACCACTCCAGCTGGTTTTGAATGCAAAGCCAAAAATACGTATTATTTCCGTATGTATGTATTTTTTCCATGTACGATTTGACTGCAATTTATTTCTCAGTTCATTGTGCAATAGCTCAGTGTGCTGCACTTCTAAGCTTAAAAGGCATATCCTAATTTTTTTGAATTTTCAGATTTTTCCTACTTAGTTATGTTTTTGAGCTGCCCGATATTATTCCTAAGCAAAAAGGTCCTATCTCATTGAGAAATAGTAAAAAAACCACTAAAGAAAAATGCAATGTTTGTGAGCTCATTACTAAGAAGGAAAAATCTGAAAATTAAAATACGCCATTTAATTTTAGAAAGGCCGTATGAGAGTTTGTCTTTTAACCATGAAAGAGGTTTATGCTGGCATCTTTTCTATAAATTGATGGATTTGCATGTAAAATCTAGCCTAAAACTTTGTAATGCAATGATGTTTCGAACTAGAAGTACGAATTTCCAAACCTTTTTTTTTCGTCAAAATATTATTTAACTCATTAATGCCTAGCCTCCCTATTCAGGAACGATTCTGAAAGTGCGTCTTAAATTCACACGTCATTTCCGTGCGTCATTTTCAACGCAAATCTTACAGCAAACTATTTGTAGGTATTCATTTCTTTTACGTTCAGTAAATAGCAGCCTTTATTAAACGTTAAGTTGATAACGCAGCATTTTTATTTTCAAGCCGACTTGAAAGCAGTTTTACGTTTTATGAAATAAAAACTTGTAAACACAATAACTCCTAAACACTATGACTTAGATAAATAAAAATTGGTATGAGGTCTGGTAAGAATAATTGTTGATCCGTACCCAATTTTCTTTTCAATCGGTTAAAAAAAAACTTTCAAATTACATGTTCGATCTCTTCGCCATTCTACGACGAAAAAAGTGTGACCGATTCCCTTTATTCACCACCTGTGTTAGGCAATGGCACATGTTACTGGCGCTTGAAGTATTTCCCCACAACCACCACCACCAATGTTAGGGCTTATACGAGAAAGTTTTGGGGAGACCAATTCCGCTGACTTTTTATTTGGAGGCTACTGAACAAGACGCATGGCTCCTATATCGTGTTTGTCCATGTCCATCTTAATCACTAAATAGTTTTGCCCGAACACCGCTCGTGTACTGCGAAAGGGGACTTGCCTGATTTGCCCGAAGGCCGCTCGGGCAGGACATTGTTCTAAGCCAATCTACAAATTTTACCGGCTTTTTTACGTTCTTTACTTTGAAATCTTTTTAGTAAATGGCTCTATCAGTTTAATTAATGTTGGATAGCAAAACAAGTGTAAACCAGTTTTCAGGTCCTTTTTGTCCCTGCAATTAAGAATCATCAAAAATTAATAAAATCAAAACTTGTAACTGTTTTTGGCTGCTGATTGGAATTTATAAAATCAATTTGAATAAAAAATTGCGTATTAAAAATGTGCTTATTTTTGGTCACAATGTGGCAGAAAAAAGGAACTGTTAAGTCGTTAAAACAAACTCGTCGAAGACAGACAACTTTCAAAAATATGCCGTGGATAAACTGAAACCAGCTACATCTTTAGGGAAACCAAACACATTAAAATCAAGAGTTCCTGGTTTTATAAGATATAGGGAGAAACACAATGTTATTCTTAATGAAAGTGAAGAACGTTTTGCTCATTGCGATAAAAACTGCACTAGAAACAAGTGTAGGATAGGTCTGCAAGACAAATGTTTGACATTTCTATACTCCAGAAGAAAAATTAAAATATTACATTTTTTCAGATATTTTTCATTATTTAACATGTTTCAATTAAAAATGTATTCATTTTTATAAAATACGGTTGCATGTTCACGGTCATTTTGCACGGGGAACAATGTACCCTTTGCTGCGTTTAGGGACGTTTCAATTTTATCAAATAAAACATAAATTTTCGGGCAGGATTTTTTTTAGTAATTTTCCAATTTGTTTCACGACATGTAACATTAGTATACAAAACATTATTGAAAAATTACGACTTGGGAATAAATGGGTTAATAAAAAATAAGTGTGATTTACATATGCAATCTTTTTCACCATTCCTTGTACATTTAATTTGTAATTTAAAAATAAAAGTTTGCATTTGCCACAGAATGATAACAAAGCTACTGGTGAATGACTATTAATATCCCGAAATAGGTCATGTCTCCGGATCAGTTAAGTACTGAGGAAATTTATTTCTTAGTTTGTGTTAGCCCTTTGCACTTCGCAAGATACCAAGATGCATAATTATACACGTGTGAGTGCAAGGATGGATTTATCGCATTAGGAAGCAGAAAAATAGGGTTATTAATTTGTTTCATTTCCTAAAAATTAATCTGTGTGCATTTTCCGTTATATTGTTTTTATAATAAACGCTATTCGGCAAGAATGCGTAAAAGATGCATCATTCAGAGGGGTTAAGGAAATAACCCACCATGCTTCAAAAAGTTAAAAATTATTTTAAATCAATTCAAATTGCAGAAAACAAAGCCATTTTTTATTCTACCAAAAATTTGAGTAGCATGTCAGCCGCTGTGCAGTTTCAACAAACAGCGTTGCCCGAGAAACACCGCTAGGAGGTCTGCTACTAGAGTTCCTCGAGGGCTGTCCCCTTACACTCCAGATAGAACACTTCTGGACAGCCCCGGGAGGTCGAAAGGATCTCCCTTGCACACTCCTGAAAATGGGTTCCATCTCTGGTCATTTCGGGTAATCAGTAAACAAAGTCGTGCGCTGATGGTAGGGGGGTGGATCAACGCGTCCACAACAATAACCTGGCGCACATAAATAAATAAATATATCGTGCAAACATAAATAAATATATCATGAATAATCTTATTTGAAGAGTGAGAGAAAAATGCCGCAGTTGAGAATGAGATACTTAACTACTTATAACCGAGCTCTGGTCTCTTCAACAATTGATTTTCAATGAGGCGATGCCGAATGAGGAGGATTGGAGTGCGCCAAGTGCCTTCCTGGAAGGTCTTCTGAGGGAAGCTGGCCCACATTCGTGCGAGGCACGGGGGAACCAGGCAAACCCCGCCCAGCCAGCCCGGCGGAGAGCCGCTTTCCACAGCAGAGAACTCCGCCTACCAGTCGAAAGAGCTTCGGCGCTCGGCCACTGGCGGGGCACGGAAGTGCACTGGTGAGTGGGAGTGGACCAGCGCTGCCACTTTTTGTTTGTCACACAATCGGGAAATTGAGGTATTACTATCGCTATTAGAATTACAAACTGCTCAGTCATGTCTTCAGAAGATACTACTTACGATGCGAGTATTTTAATTAGGGATTAAGTTGAATAATTTTTAAAGCCTATAGTAATTAATTTTCAAAATTCATTCGAAACATCCTTCGGGGATTTATTGGAGATTGATTTTATGATTTACATTAATTTAAGTGTAATATACATTAACTCTCTTCTGAAATCACATGAAGGATAGATTTGATAGCAATTGATAATGGTAATATTTGTAACTTCCCGTATTTATCCCAAGCTACATTATTGATGATATTTCTTTTAACTGTTAGTCAAGTTCCTACCAATGGAATGCATGTGTTAAAGTTAAACACAATGAAATCTTTAATCCTGCATACCAGTTTAGTAAAGACATGTCTTCCCATATCCAAGAACAAGATGGATCTAGAGGTAGTCAAGATGACCCCAGTTGCACGACTTATAGAATACAAAATTCGTGAATAATTTTTTTCTGTCTTAGATTATTTGGGACTGCAAATCAGAGAGAAAACTATCGTTGCTTAAATTATTCTTATATTTGTTTTTCCTCATTTCGGATAAAAGACTAAAGACGCTGCAAATGATTCACACGACGTTTTTAAAATATGATAAACTCTTATAGTCTAATGAGTTTGAAATATATTTAATTAACATAAAAAAAAGTCAAAAAGAGGTGGCAAGGCTAAATATGGCCTCCAAAATAAGTAAATATTTTATTTAAATACTCGTCCTATGTTTAAAAAAGACGGCTTAATTTAAACTTCTTAAATGTCTGACACATTTCCATTAGACAAGCAGCCGCCAAAATGCTTCCATTTCCGCCAAATACAAAATAATTAAATAATAATTTAATAATAAATTAATAATTTAATAATTTCTGGGCTATATTTGCATAAATTCAAAATTTAAATCTGAAAGTTCAAATTCGTAAAACTGAAATTCAGTCGAATAGAAACAGAAATGAGCGGAATTTCACATGATTACAAAGAGAAATTAAACTGAAAAAAAAATTAAAAGTCCTGTTCGTGAATCAAATCGTTATTTTTGTATTCATTTTATTAATATTTTTGAATTCTATAAGACGGAAGATGTAACAGGACTTTCGTCAACTCTTGTCGTGGTTTGAAATCTAGAATCCTGCATACCAGTTTAATGAAGGTATACTACGTCGTCTCATAGAAAAGAAAAGTTGGAAGCTGATGTAGTGAAGATGAAAGTTGCACGACTTAAAGTTGGCGGAGTAGAATACATAATTCGTGAATGAAAACATTTTTTGTCATATATATATATATATGTGTATATTTCTCCTTTCAGATAAAAGACTAAAGACTCTGCAAATGATTTACACGACGTTTTTAAAATATGGTAAACTCCTGTAGTCTAATGAGTGAAATATATTTAATGAACACAAAATGTCAAAAAGAGGTGGCAAGGCTAAATTTGGCTCCCAAAATAAGTAAATATTTTATTTAAATACTCGTCCTATGTTTAAAAAAGACGGCTTAATTTAAACTTCTTAAATGTTTGACACATTTCCATTAGCCAAGGAGCAGCCAAAATGCTTCCATTTCCGCCAAATACAAAATAAGTGCGCCAGGCAATACGCGTTAATTGAGAAAAAGGCATAGTCCACAATTTTATAAATCTTTCATTACCGCTCTTTATTATTTCCGCGTAAGTTATATTTCTGTCCCAAATTTATGCGTAACAGCAACCGCTAGTTCAACCCCTAAGAATTTATTTGAAAGGTGGATTTGGAAAATGAAGTTACAGGCGAAAATTGCTGCATATCATGACGCATGTATGATGTACTTTGAAAGTCACGAAAGGGCATTGAAATAATGAACTCACATAATCATAATTTTGAGAAAATGCGCTGAAATATTTCTTTCTGAACAATAAAACTCCTTCCGTTGCATCTGCATTATTAAAAAGTCTAACAAAATTGACCAAATACGGCAATCATATCGCAAGGGGTGCAGTGTCACATGGACTTCAAAACATAAATTCGCTGCATCTGGTACAAGTGTTAGCATTTTGGCGACTGATATTTCGGGCTGAAACTGGTGACAACTTCTATCAAATTCAATGAGAAGTTCCGAAATAATAATTATATTCCGAGTCATGATTAATAAGTTTTTTGGATAATAATAGCTTTTCACCATTTTTAAAACCGTTCATATTAGTATATTTTCAGGAAGTAAAATGTACATAATATAGGAAACAAGCAGTTTAGTAAGAAAATATGTAAAAATTAGGATTAAGCAGAGGGCACTATTCAAAACTATATTCCAGATTCTCGAAGATGACTAAACGATTGCCGTGACAGATATCTCTAGAATCCTTTTCATTGGCTTTTATCAGCTTGATATCTAAAAATACGGTCACCACCAGTGCCAAAGCATACTGAGTAGCCCCATCGCCAAGAAGCAAGATGGTTGCTAATACTGTCGGTTGGACGACGTTGACGGACTTACTAAAAGACATGATTCTAAATCTCTCTGACATCTTTAATAATCGCACACCATTTCAGATTGAGGAACAGCTTTAATATACGACATCAATGTCGGTAATCTTGTATTGGCGAATTTTTTTCGTCTAACCTTAAATCGTATCGCCAAAACAAAATATCGCCAATGGGGTCCTATATTGAAGCTGTTGAAAAAAAGTCGCCAGAACAAAATTATCGCCAGTGATGAAGTATATCAAAGCTGTACCCACATTGAGAACTTCAGATGTGATTATTACTGATAAGAATTCTTTGTCTCAGTTTCGAGGAAAAAGATAGATGGCTATTTCCTTATTATAGCGGCCCCTAGCTTACTTGGCGAACTTCGGATTACGCCAAACAGATCGCAGCTATGATTTCGCTATGATGCGGTTTCGCGAGAATTTGGCTAATATTTGGCGGTTGCTTGCGAGGGCCGCTACAGAAAGGAAGTACCGAAAAATATTACAAACATTTTTCTAGGGTCCCTTCAAACAAAGCATGAATATCTATTATCTAAAGATTTCTAAATATGTTCCAAAAGCATAAAAATGTCGAAAAATGACGACGTGGTTAAATTTTAATTTCAGGCAACTCATAAATTTAATTAAAATCTGGTTCAACTTTAAAACACAACTCCATTCAAATCATAAAAAGATAGATACTTTCTCATTGTGAGGTGCCAAATAATAGCATCGATAAATCCAGTTAAATTGCGTAAATCGTGATTTCACACTTAATTTAAGATGCTTTATTGCTATTTTTTCAAATAAGATATATTTCGTGCCAAAATTTGATTCTTGAAGAGAATGTACCAAGCCAATACATGGGGAACTGCTATCCTAAGCGTTTAAATGTATTATATTTTTCACCAAAAGGAGAGCGTAAGACATTGGCAAACATCTACTCATTTTGCTAGCTGATGTGCCAACAACAACGCTAATGAACATTTGAATATAGTGTTAGAATTTGACGAATTCAACTGCAATCTCAATTGAAATATACTCAGATAAAAAAATTCAAAAAATATGCGAAAATATGTGAAAACAGCGACAAAAATGTTTAAGGCTATTAAGTTGCTTATAGATTCTTGAGAATTGTATTGTAAGCTCACCGTAACATAGAACCGATATTGATATATGATTAACAAAAATCACAATATAAACAAAATTTTACGGCTAAATAATATTTAGTCATGGTTTGTTTTTGTTATCAGAATTGAAAAAATTAAAATATAATTACACTGTGTAAGCTTCTGTTAATCTTTTTTTAAAGTAAAACCTATTGTCATGAATTTTAAATAAAGCATGCATTAGATGTTTCAATTCTAACTTATTCTAACTAATTAAATGGAAGTTTTGCGAATTTTTTTTGCATCAGCGAAAATTAAACCTCAGGATTCAGTCACACATAGATAATTTGGCTTCAAAGCCGACGCACTGCTTTTCTCTTCCTACGATCATTGTCTGGTTGATTTGATTTTGGTGCACTTACATTTGCTGACTCAGGTGTTCCCTGTAAGGAAGGACCTACCTGTGGAGGAATGAAAGATTCCTCCCACTCCATAGGCTCGACGGTGTCAGCTGGCTCCCATTCCATCTGCTCGTCGCAGCTCCAATCATCCACTTCCATCGGTTCGGGACCTGTAACGAAATCTACGCGAAAAACAAAGCACGCCATACTTAATTAATAAATGATAATAATCAGTAGTAAATTATAACCAAAAGATTTTATTGAAAGATCAGTTTAATCGGTGGTCAATCAAATCAAATTTCTCGCTAGTCTAAATAAGACAATATCTTTGCTCTGTCTCAAAATGGCGTCTTCTCTAATTATATAAACTGGCGTTCCATGAATTTCGACCAATCAGATTACAGTTTCAGAAAGTGAAAGTTAAAGTTAAGGAAACCGGTGGTGTGAACAATGACAGAATTACTTCCATAACTGTTATATATTTAAATTTAGTTTACAATCACATTAAAAAGATTAGGATGAAAATTATTTTACTTTTTTGTCATATTTCTACATTTTTTTCTTGCTGACATATCATCTCTTAAAGCATTTCAATTAAATTTACTAATCAGTTGAACATATTAATTTTTTAGCAGAAAAACGTATTGTAAGTTTCTTGCTCAAGTGATCCTCCATCGTTTGTAACGATAAGCAGATTGCTCTTTTTACATAAAGAAGTTTTTTTTTTTAAATTTAACTTTAGAAAAACATTCGGAATTTATCACTTGAATCTTAGCTTTTTTTTTTTTTTTGCTATAGTTTAATTCTTTCTCATTTTAGTCCACATCTCAGTGGTAAGAAATGGGCCAGTCTTCCCTACGAGTTCCAATGTGCCGTCCTATTCTGCGAATTACATGCAATCGTCATAATGGAGATGGATTGAATTTTCAGCTTTATTATTTTTTAATGGTATGATGTATCCTTGTTAACTAGAATTAAACATCATTAATATGATTAAACAGATACTTAAACTTTGATGCGGTGTGCATTAATGCTTCATTTCAAGCAGAATTCCATAATAGACACTCTGTGAACATTTCTGTATTTCGCTGCGATTTTTAGGTAGATTCCTTATAGGAAAATCTACCTATTGCAATGGTTCTCATGACACGACTTTCGGAAAATTTTTGCAGATCTTCACCGATCATGACCCCTAGAACCCAAAACCACCCTTCGTTAAAAAAAAAAAAAAAAAAAAAAAAAGGAAAAAGCGTTATACATATATATATATATGTATAACGCTTTTTCCCATGTTATCTTGTGAACACGATAACTGGAGTAATTTTGATGTAAATTTAACCAGCATGGGATATGTTGTAAGGATAGTGAAAATCTCGGTCGAGTTCGTAGATGGGCTATCCAGCTCAAAGGGGGTGGAAATGGTGGGGGGTGGAAATTTTCATTTTCTCATAATTCCTTTACAATTGAAAATAGAAAGAAAATTCAAATTAGGCGAATTATTGCCTTATCATAACGAACAATGTTTCAATTTAAACTTTTTTGATAACTGTAATTGCTTAGAAGTTATGAGCTGAAAAGTGATTTTCCCACCTTCCCCTCCTCTCCGCCTAACTTAAAGTACGTTTTAATCTATGCATGTTACCCCTTGTTGGAAAGCTCTCGTCATTTGCAATCTCTTCCACCCGCTTTCATTCTTGTAGCTCTAATCCTTATGAGAATAGACGGCGAAATGTTCTTTTCCTTATTATTAGTAGAGACGTATATACATAACGCTTTTGCCCATGTTATCTTGTGAACACGATAACTAGAGTACTTTTGATTAGATTTTAACTGGCGACGGGTATGTTGTAAGGACGGTGAAAATCTCGGCCCAGTTCACAGATGGAGTAACCAGCTCAAAGGGGGTGGAAATGGTGGGGGACTGAAAATTTAATTTTCCCATAATTTCTTTACGATTGAAGATAGAATGAAAAATCAAAATAGGCGAATTATTGCCTCTTCATAATAAACAACTTTTGTATTCAAACTTTTTTGATAGCTACAAATATTTAAAAGTTATGAGCTAAAATGCCATTTTCAATCCCTCCCCCATTTTATCACTTCCCCATAGCTCTGTTATGACTAAAGATAGAAAACAATTCAATTAGGCGAATTATCACCTTATCATAACGAACAACTTTTATATTAAAAGTTTTTGTCAGGTAAAATTGATTAGAAGTTATGAGCTGAAAAGCGATACTCAATCCCCC
>BGPR01020937.1:5782-27195 GCA_013235015.1 Araneus ventricosus | reverse complement strand
CAAACTAGTGGTTTAATTATTCTTACATACAGAACAGTAAAAAAAGGTTTTGAATAAACTTTTTGAACAAATTATGGAATTAGGTCTTGTCACATACTCCCCACACCATTCTATTGATAGTTGTCATTTTTAAGATGAGACACACATCCATTTGTTTCCCATACATATCTGCAAATTTTTATATAATATTTAGCTTTTTGTTTTGAAGTATATCACGGGACCTCTAGAAAACTTTTTCTTGTGACTTTTGTTTGGTACAACTGTATGATGCATACAACTATAGTAAATGGAAAGCAGACATTGGGGAACAGCTCGCAATGTTTTGCTGTCGTGTAATTACAGCCTCAATGCAACAATGATTATTGAGTTTGAAAATTCTTTTGATTATTCTGGGAGTGTGTGTGTTTAAAATTCTATAAAATCTCTTAAAATTAAGATAGAATAACAAAAATGTACCTTTTTCTTTCTTGGGCCAGTTACTGGGAACAACTCTGCAAGCATTAGCAATGCTGATCAATTTTCTAAAAAAAAAAAAAAATGTAAACAAATATTTTCAAGTCCACTACAAACAGTAATATCCCCTATAAATAGAGCTTTTAATAAATTTGTCTGTAAACCTTAGACAAAAACAGAGGCATAGCAATTAAACTATGAAGTATGACCTCAATTAGTAACCTTCCAAATGTAATTAAAAATAACTATTATATAAAAGTTACAGTAAGATCCTTTAGTTAGTAACCAAGCAATGGCATGCAAAATTTTAAACTAAAGCAAAAGTTAACTCTTTATGAATGAGAGAAATAAAATTATTCATAAAAAATTGTGTGTAATTTTTTTAGTATAAGTTGCAAAGCATTTGCATCTATATTAAATAGATGGATTTTCCTAAACATATGATAATTTTTAGTTAGTTGACATAAACACAGTTATATTTCTAAGGAAAAACCATGATATTTAGTAAAGAAGTTATGCATTGTATAACTTTCTAAAGAAAATTCATTACTATTCTGCAATGAAAAAAAATCAATTTTGTTTATTCAGTCATACCGTCTATTTTTTCAGAGAATCTATCTGCAACAACTTTGTAGCATTTGAAGCAAGTATACCAAGGCATTTTATAGATGTCAGTGTCGATGATTAAATAGCATAACCTAAAATCAAAAATTTTAAAAAAATATCATTTCTTAAAAGATATTTACCCTACAGCACTGAGTTCAACATGTAGAGGGAAGCTTATAGGGAAGTATGAAGATGCGAGAGAAATGGAAAAAGCTAATTGTACCCAAAATAATCTACTGCACCCCCTCCCCCCCAAATATTCTAATAGTGGATAAATTAAACTAAAAACACTCATCCCAGTGCACAATTAATAAAAATAAAAACTAGTTTTATGCTTGTAAATGACTTGATCAGTTAGGTAACTTGTATATCAATAGGAGACAAAACATAGAATTTAAATAATCTCAATGGAAAGTAAATCTATAAGAAGAAATCCAGATTGATTAAGAAATTCTCATTAACATTCTAAAAATGTATACATAAAAATATAATATGTGATATAAATAAAAATAAATGTGATTAATATATTCGATAAAGATAATTTTCATTATTTTAAGTCGAGCCAAAAAGGGGAATTACCTCATTTAACAAGTTTTACAGAATGTGCATAGATATAATGTTAATTATATTATATGTATTAGATATAATTTAGATAACTAAATTTTAATTAGAATAGTCTGACAAACACAAGCATTTTGTAGACAGGCAAATTAAATTTTGCAATTTTTTTTTCTCCCTAAGTTGTACTTCAAAAACTTATTAATGGAAGTTATTATGAGGAGTACACATTTTATCCAAATAAAATAAACACATAAATCAAAAAAATATTTATGGAAACTGTAGATACTTTCTAATTATTAAACTATGTCCAAAATACTAAAATAATGAAAAATTAATAAACACTATAAATTTCATTTCACTATCAGTTTAATTTTTTTTAATTGGGGAACACAAGTTTTTGCTTTAAAATTCTTTTATCTATTACTGCTACAATAAACTTGAACATTAACACATGCATTCACAGCTGGTACCAAATTTACATACACCTTAAATTAAAAATAAAAATAAGTGTGATTAATATGATAGTGGATGAAATTAATTTTCATTATTTTAAATTTCTTCCTGCACTTCCTAATGGATAATCTTTAATGATATATAATTTTCTAAAAATAAAGTGTCATAAAACAATGTATTCAGGATGAAGATATCTCTTATTATTTTTAATGTCTCAGGAATTTTCAAATTTGCATTCAATTATAACATACGTCATGGATATGTTCAGAATGGCAGGTCATTTAACAAAGATTTTTCAGAATGTGCATAAATATAATATCAATCGTATAAAAAATACTTAATACTGATTTTGAAATACGATAAAGTGAATTTGAAAATGGAACTCACCGTAGAGCAAATCTTCTTAACTTCAATTCATTTTAATGCGCTTCCATGGATATCAAGAGCGCTTCCTAAAATAAAAAAAAGGCACCCAACTTGTGTAAACACAGATAAGGAAAGACGCTAAATCGTCACGTGATGATTTTTAACCAATGATTTTTCGAATATCCCTAGTGAGCAAAGCAGTAATTATAAAACGCTCCTAAAAGGATCAACGTATTCAGATTCTGTTATCAGTTTCGTGGCGGGTAAGCAGTCGAAACAGGTTCTTGACTATAAAAGTCCGAAATGACAGTTTTGTGAGATTTTTAATAACGGGTTTATTCCATAAATCTCAGATTCCGGTGGGGTAGTGTTTTTTCATCTGGAATTAACCCTCTGACTACTAAGAGTTCTCAGAATCTGAGTACAGTTGTATACAGAGGTTTGTTTACTAATTGTTCTACTGAATGGATTCGTTCGTCCCGATCCCCCTTTTCTCCTCACTACGGGTGTTGGGAGATATGAATGGCAGACCTTCCATCTCTCATCTCTCCCCTAAAGGTCCCTTTAATGACCACTCGCCCAACTGCCTTCTCCCCCCTTTCGGAACAGCAACCGGCCGAAATCCGCCCCACTAGTATAGAAGTTGCATGGCCGGTTACGGCCGGATTAGGAGTCAGAGTGTTAATTGAACATCAATCTATCTGAACTGGGACTTTATATCTGTTTAGATAGAAATGAATTTCTGGAGTTTGTTGAATAAGTCAATTTATCGCGCTATTTTTATTTCTAATCTTTTGCATTTCGGCGCCTCCTTTACAGCTCGGGGCCCCAGGCGCGTCCCTGGTGCACCTAGCCTTTAATACGCCCCTGACTCTAGGGAGAGTTATCATTTAGACAAAGTATATTCCAGCGGCATGCATTCATGCGAAGTGAAGCAGTATTTAAGTAAGTAATTTGTTTTCTCAGATGCAGTTTAGTTATGTATTCCAGGTTTTTTTCTCACGAAAACTTTCAGAAGAAACACGATTCCTTTTCGTTTGTCGCTGCAGATGAACAACCCTTTTTGTGTGAATGAACAGCAAGGGAATAGGGTAAAAGAAATTAGGCAGAACAGGTCTCGCATTGATATCTCTTCCCTTTAGTTATTCCTGCTTTTCTGCCGATCGTGTGTGCCAAGTAAAAAAAAAGCCTGCTTAAAGTAAGCAAAGAAATAAGAGAAAAAGAATAAAACAATTAAATCAACAAAACCTGAAAGCAAAAAGCCAAACATCTCCGTAAACGATAAAAGCCAAAAATATTACATTATATTATAGATAATATATATCCTATTAAAATTCGAAGGTAAACAAACATATGTATCTATGTTCTTCTATCTTCTCACGAACCACTGAATCCTGAAACAAGCCGTAAGTACCAAAAGATGGAAAATAATCCAAGGAATCCATTTCGACTATTTAAATTCCGAAATTATAATTAGTTAAAAAGATATTAATTAAAAACGTCAAAATGAATGAAATGACGTGCTGCCATCTATTGGCAGCATGGTGAATTCATTCACAGCGGATTCTTTTTTCCCCTATTATTAGTTTTTGCATCCGGTGTTGCCTTTTTTGTTAATTATTTAACGGAAGTTGGCATTTCTTTTTGAACGAACTTCTGTGTTTGGATTTATTAACAATGCAAAAAAATCGTTGTCATGCTTTTTTCTTTCTTTTTTCGTATTAAAGTGTTTAACTTCGTAACGTTTGTTAGGGAAAGTATGTGACAATATTTGTTGATTGTAGAGAAAAACGGAGGCGGGGTATATGAAAATATATGGATCCCAAGGCCTCACGTGTCCTCACTTCTCTCCGCCCGGGAATATCCTATTATTCGTGATAGCCCGTGCAACGCCGGGCCACACAGCTAGTATTGTTTACAGAGTGCGCTAAATGCTGCTACAACCGAAAAACAATAGTAGACAAGTATTTCATGAGAAATAGAAAAACAAGCAACCTTAATAAAAAGTAATATTGTAAGAAGAATAATAGATTCCCTTCTATCAGACTTCTTTAATAGATATTATCCATGTCAACAGATCCTTCCCCGTTCAATTTGCTGTTGAGTCCTTAGGCAATGGTGTTTTTAAATTACATACATAAATATTTTCCAAGTCTAATCTCTTATTTAATTCCACAATTTTTTCTTCCAAAATGCAAATATCAATATATTTTTAAAGTTAAGAGACTGAAAGTGGGCAAGTCTGATAGGAGGGATTTTATTCTACTTTTTATTAAGGTTGCTTGTTTTTGCTTCTCTTATAAAATTCTTGTCGACTGTTGTTTTTCGGTTTTAGCAGCATTTAGCGCACTCTGGAAACAATATATTACAGTGCACTCTCGATTATTTGGGTTAATCACAGGAGGGATCGCACGGACAATATAAAAACACGGATAATCCGAAAACTCCATTTTATTAAAGAAAAAATCAACAACAATACAAAAATATGAAAATTACATACATTTGCATGCTATATAACATCAAACTAGGAATTTTCCTTTTAACATTTACTGCTTTAAAAAATCTGTTATGCGTCTTTGCTTCTGCTGTTTGTTCATCTCTTGTCGTATATCGACACATATTTTACGAACTGCAGTAATATCACCGTAATCAAATCCTCTTTGTCCCACATAATCTAATAAAGTTTCCACAGATTGTAGAGCAGCAGAATGAGAAATTGTATTTCCCTCATTTAGTACATCTTCTGTATCAGTACTAGCTGATTCTCCATTATCAAGTTTTTGAAGGATTTATAATTTTTGTTTAACATTTAAAACGTTTCGTTTTCGTTTCACACCACTCATTTTTACCAGTTCTCAAGTTCACGCTACTAACTGACGATAAACAAGACTCAAAAACTAAAGGAACACGTGCGAAAGTGAAAGAAGACGAAGAAGTTAAAGAATGACGTGTCAGAGAGAAGCGTGTTTGTACGAGAATGAGCTAGCAGGAAGTGGATGATTCATTTCTCGGAAAAATTAGGGGTTGAACAGCTAGAGATTGCATGTGGAGGAAGAAAAAAAATCTATTCTTTAGCCTCCGCCGTCCCGGCTCACTAGTTTCACGGAATGAATCTCTCGATCGAACATCAACATCGATTTTACATGTATGATAAGCGTGAAAATGTTTCTCTTTAAATTTTTTTTGTGAGTCCGGAATGAGCACGGATAATCAGCAAACCGGATAATGGAGAGTATACTGTATCTATAATATAATGTAATATTTTTGGCTTTTATCGTTTACGGAGCTGTTTGGCTTTTTGCTTTCAGGTTTTGTTGATTTAATTTTTTTACACTTTTCTCTTACTTTTTAAAGTAAGCAAGTGATTCACGCTTCATCTCCAGCTTGTTACCTTCCTATTGGTTCCGTTGAGTTCATGGTCATTACGTATTATTTTTGAACCTCACAGCGATAACCTGCCTTTTCGGAGCTGATGAACATGATATGAACTGACAAATCCAACTATGTAATATACATATTTTTGTAAAATTGCATGAATAATGTGTTTAATACGGATAATATTCAGTAGTTTCTCTTTAGAAATTCTTAAAGGTTGATTGGATTTATAATTTTACGGTCTTTGATAATCTAAAGAGAGAGAGAGAGACAGAGAAAATCAATAATGAGTTTGGTTTCTTATTTCTCTATTTTTTTCAGTTAGGAAACTGGCCTAGATTTCTAGGAATTCAGTCAATTTCATCATATTGAAATATCCGACAATTTTATTCCCCAAACCCATTCACGCTTAAAACTTTACGTCATGTGCATTTCTTTTCGTAAAACAATAATAAATGAAATTTCGAACTTGGACAAAGTGCATTTGCTTTTCGTAATGGAAACCAAGATCCAAGGCTTCCGTTTTAGAGCTACGCAGTATACTTTCTCAAAAAATAAAATTAAGAAAGATTTTTATTCAATATTTCATATTCCATCGAGGGCAGAAAAAAATCAATTTCAGCTAGAAGGCGACGCGTTTTTTTTTCTATCGTTTTCGGCATACCCTTAAATGCAATTTTCGAATGCTCAAAAGGGATTTCACTAAAGGAAGTTTGAATATTGCGTTTACTTTTTCATACTTATTTTTTGACACTTTTTTATGTTAAAATGGTGATTGCACTTTTGTTAACTGTTGCGTTTTCTTGGTTTCATGTGTTTCCTTATAGTAGCAAGATTTGTTTCCCACGTAGCAAGATCTTATCCCTCATCTACGCAAGGCAGCACGTGGAACTATTCCGCTTAATAATTCAATAGACGAGTTTTGGCGCGAACGTCTCACGAAAAGAGTTTTCGAATGTTACTTTGTTCGAAACTTTCTGCCACTTCTGACTAGTTTCAAGGAAGCTTTTGAAACTGTCGTAAGGATTCTTTTCCTCAGAAAGTAGTTTTTAAACTTTACCTTGAAATGAGAGAAAAAAATTGAGTTTGAGAATTTGTAAATTCTGTAAATCTATTGAATATTTTTGGTCTACTGGGAAATAACCTAGAAAGGAGAGGAAGCCACAGTGAATTCTGATACGCAGAAACCATTTTTAACGTTTCAAATTTATATAAAAAGAATGATGGTTAAGAAGGCTGAAGTGACCTGGAAATGAAGCAAAAATAGAGTACGAGAACGATTTGCATATTCATCAAAAGAAGAAAAGTTACTTTTCAACATTAGAATATGCTTTTCGAGGAAGGAATCCAACGAAAATCATGATAGAAGTTTTCCCCATTTTAGTTCCGTAACTTTCAATTTAGCAGCAACGGCTGGCTGCAAAAAGCGTCTGTATTATCTAGCAAAATTCTTCCTAAATATTTTAGTTTCCCATTGAAGAAAACATGGCTGCACCTCTTCCGAAAAATGCTTATTGTTCTTTACCAATAACAGACAAGTTGTCTACAGTCATATTGAATAAATTTAAATCGATTGGCGAAGACATATTTCCAAGATAAAAAGTTTCTTCACGTAACTTTTAATATATTTTTGATATTTATTAAAACGTGAAATCAAATTACTTAGATAGGAGATTACTGAAAGCAACCGTTTAAAAATTGATAAATTTCCGAATGTGATGAACGGCAAGCCTTTAGGCTGCATAGCACTATTAATGACAACCGTTAACTACATAATTATATGGAGTTAATTCACGTAACTGCTCATGCCAAATAACATGTTACTGCACATTGTTTTATGATTTACTGTAATGTATCGTCCTTTTGCATCCAACAAATTACGAAATTGATTCCGTGAGCATTCGACTTTATCATAGACTGTATTGTTAGAATAGAATGACTCAGTTGAAATATATTCTTGAAATATTCTGTATGCTACTTGTTAATCTATTTTCAGTGTATGTTTATTTTACATTGTGCTCATATTTTAAATGAATATATAAAAATCTGAAATACAAAAGATAATCTTAAGAAGTTGAGAATTTTATTGTTAGTGATCTTGACAGTTAATCTCAAATAATATATACTTTTAAAAGGCAATGTTTGTGTGTGTGTGTCTGCGTGCGATGTCCAGACGAATCTATCGCATTTGCGAAATTTGGCACACAAGTAGTCTTAATGGTGACTCAATACACCTCGAAGCCGGAATTTTAAAATTGAATATAGAAAATTTTTCATTTAATGTTTTGTGTTGTTTTGAGCCATTTTTGGGACGTTTACGGCTGTAGTAACTTTTCTAATGACAGTTGAAAAAAAATCAATGCACCATCGGATAGAACAAACAATTTTGTTTCTAATGAAATTTGTTTTCAACTTCAAACGTAATTTACTGAATTTTGAGAAATTTTAAAAAAATACTCAGTTTTACAATCGAAATTTTATTTTTGTTTTTAAATTTGCTGCATCCGACGTTCTAATAAAACTATTATTTCCAATTTTTTTCAGTTTATAACTGGAACGGTTCTGTCGGATTTAAAACAAGAACGGTTAAAATATCTTTTCGCGTTTTTTTAAATTAATTTTTTCCTAGTAAGTTGAAAGATATTTTTATCTAGCAAGATTCTTCCGCGATACTCTTCCGGAGCGTTGCCCGCAATTTGATTGGCTGACGGTGCACAGCGCAGGTGACGTCATAACCTTCAATTGAATGACGATCGATTATTATTTTCGGCAGTATCTTAACGTGTTTATTTGTCTCGTATATTTTGTTTGCTGTATGATAATGATTTTGACGTTGCAATTTTTTAATATTGTTTTGGATTAACGTACTCTGTATTGTTTTTCTACATTTAAATTTCATTATCGCGAAAAAAAATAAGCTGGAAAATCAATAATGTGTATCTTTTGTTTTGATTTAGTTTTCAAAATTTTTTCATGTCATTGTGGGCGTTTTTTCCTCTTCTCATTTCGTTGAAGTCCCAATTCACATTTCAATTTTTTAATATTCTCTCGGATTAACGTACTCTGTATTTTCTACAGTTGAAACGTCATTATCGCGAAGAGAAATAAGCGGGAAAATCAATAATGGGTATCTTTCGTTATGATTTTGTTCCCAAACATTTTCATGTCATTGTGGGCGTGCTTTTTTTTCATTTTGTTGAAGTCCTGATTCCACGGGCAACGCCGTGTTTCCTGGTCAGTTGAAAGATATTTTTCTCTAGAAAGCATTCTCCCTCGGAAGTTTCTCCGGAGCCTTCTCATCATGCATTGTTGCAATTTCATTGGCTGACGGTGCAGAGCGCAGGATACGTCATAACCTTCAACTGAATGACTTCGATTATTATTTTCGGCAGTATCTTAACGTAGTTTATGTCTCGCATATTTTGCTTGCTATATAATAATCGTTTTCAAGTTGCAATTTTTTAATATTCTTTCGGATTAACGTACTCTGTATTTTCTACAGTTGAAATGTCATTATCGCGAAGAAAAATAAGCAAGAAAATCAATAATGTGTATCTTTTGTTTTGTTTTCAGAACTTTTTCATGCCATAGTGTGTGTTTTTTTTTCTTAATTTTGTTGAAGTCCTGATTCCACGGGCAACGCCGTGCGCGTACTGCTAGTAATTGATAAATAAAGAATATAAAATCATTTCATAGGCATTTGACAACTTTTAAGCAGATATCATTTAATAGAACTGGAACATAAAGAAGCGAATTAGTATTCTGTACAAGTAGCATGCATATAATTGTAACATGAACTAAGAAATTTTGAAGCTCTCTTTAGCAACAAATATTCCTTTCTTTTGGAACTTCTGTCATATTTGCATTTGGTTGATTAATTAATATATCTATTTGCATAAAAAACTCCACGGAAGAAAAAAAAAATATTAATTTTGTTTATTCGTTATGTATTCACCGCATGAATTAGGGAAACAAATAAGGAAGATTCCCAATAAAATAAAGAAGCTTGACTTCTAATAAGCTGTATGAAAAAGAGTGTCAGTAATTTGTATTCAAGAATGATTAGCGGTATGGAAACAAATTAAGTTTGATTAAAATTAGATTTAGGCAAAAATATTTCCTTTACATGATTGAATAATTAAGTAGCTAGAATGCTCACAATTAATAAGAAATTTCGGCTTTAGCCTATCGGTAATTATTTTTCAGGTATCTAATTAAAGAGAGTAGTCTTTATGAACAACATTTGATTGCAACATCTGTTTATTAGGTAGCATGTGTTTTATTTTTATAAATATTGGACAGCATCACGAATATAATAGATTTGTTCCGAATAGTTCTCATATAGATTTGATTTCTCTAGAAGAGGAATGATACTCTCTGGTTTCCAATAACGAACTGTTTATTATGATCACAAGTCTTCCCCTGTTGAAGAATAATGACGAAAAAGAATATGGAGGCCTTTCTAGGAGGGTGCCATTTTTTTTCTCTTGACCGAATCAGATCGACAATAATTTTAGTCCGTTTTTTTATGGCAATTTTCATCTCTTTTTTGATTGCGGATTGAAAAGAACTTTGGAATGAATAGGGGATAATAGCCGTTCTTGCTGAAAATTCCCAAAACAACCCAATCAAATCAAATCAAATCAAGAATAATGACTCCTTGTGGCGGAACATAGAAGTCGTGCGCGCCACCTATTGGATAAAATGTTTTCTAACTTCTTAACAAATATTAAAAATAATGGATTTTCTCTGTTCATTAAATTTGTTTTAAGAAGTTAGGAATTAATGACTAATAGTTTTTATGATTATTATTAAGAATAATAATAAAGAAAAAAGCTGTTTGGAGGAAATTGCAAGAAAATTATACTTCACTGTTATTCGCTTTAAACGTAAAATATAATATGTTTTAGATTGCTACTTTCTAATTTCATGAAAGTTTCACCAAATGTAGAAATAAACTTCTGATAGAAACGCAAAAAATTCGGCGTTTAATTTCTGTTGTGTTCATAACTTTTGTTTTGAATAATTTCAGTTGAAAGCATTTTGCATGTAATCCTAAGTCGAATCCTCCCACCTCCTCCCATAAAAACACATCAACAGTCCCTTTTCATTTCGAGATTTGTGTTTTAAAAATCATTTTCAGTTACAGCATTCGAGGTAACCGAGACGCATTCTCCTTTTCCATAGAGATGTCATTGTAACATCTGGATGTTGTGCATACAATGTTAAGTTTGGATTGCGTATTCTAGGATAAAGTTCTTGTTAAACCTATCTTGGATAAATGACACAAAAATTGAATAAAGAAACTGACATTTCTGATGTTCGTGAATTCCATATTTAATTTCACATATATTGTATACGCCAGAGTTAAATATTGTAAGTAACAATTTTAAAATTTTACAGCATTGCTCTCTGGAAGTTCTTTTGGCTCTGCTGTAAAATTTTAAAATTGTTACTTACAATATTTAACTCTGGCGTATACAATATATGTGAAATTAAATATGGAATTCACAAACATCAGAAATGTCAGTTTCTTTATTCAATTTTTGTGTCATTTATCCAACAATGAATCGCATGCTGTATTTTATTTTTTGAGGGTGGTTTCTTTTTGAACAACATCCACGACATTTTAGCTATCGAAAATGCCTACGGAATAATGGAAATAGTGTAAAAATATCAAAATCAGCAAAATATTAACGATAATTTACCTCTGAGGTACAAATACATTTATAAAATTCTTATACATAGTTCTGTTTCATTGCACATTTTATATACCCTTACGCTTTACGACGAGAAAAACTATAATAAAAGGTTCGGAAGTGCAAAAGGTAATGAAACATTAAAAACAGAAAGTGTTATATTTATTAAATTATTATACAAAATTCTGTTTCAATAAACATTTTATATACCCTTACGCTTTATGACGAGAAAAAATATAATAAAAGGTTCGGAAGTGCAAAAGGTAATGAAACATTAAGAACAGAAAGTGTTATATTTATTAAATTCTTATACATAATTATGTTTCGTTACACATTTTATATACCGTTACGCTTTACGACGAGAAAAAAAAAAGCTATAATAAAAGGTTCGGAAGTGTAAAAGATAATGAAACATTAAGAACAGAAAGTGTTCTTCATCCAAATAAGAATATCTGGATACAGAACGAGATAAAAAAAATACTTTATTTCTTATCATTCATTTCTTAACATACCGTTTTGAAGTTGCACGAAGTCTTTTGGAGATGGATCTTCTAATTTTGAATAAGATAGTCAAGTGACGATTTGGACGCACTTCTTCTTATTTCTCCACCTTCTTCTTCATATGTCGTATTCTTCAGATTTCTCCCACCAGTCTTCTTATTTCTCCACCTCATTATGTGGATGTTTGACAGCAATAGATAGATTCAAAGTTTAGCAAATGCCGCGGATCTCCGTCAGAAATAGGTCTCCAACTTGCAATCTTCCGATCCTGTAGCCGCAATTTTTCCTTTTTCTTGAAATTTGAAATGCAGTTTTAATAAATAAATTAAAACATGTGCAAAAAATACAAACACAGGTACTTATATAGATGTTTGACACCAATAGATAGATTCAAAGTTCAACAAATGCCGCGGGTTTCCCTCAGAAATAGGTCTCGAACTTGCAATCTTCCGATCCTGAGGTCGCAATTTTCTCAAGCGAAGGTCCCTTTTTTCTTGCAATTTAAAATGCAGTTTTAATAAATAAATTAAAACAGGTGCAAAATATACAAACACAGGTACTCACATAGGTACAAAAATAATCACTCCGTTAGAGAAAAATACAATATTTAAACCTGATTCAGAATAGAACTCATTTAACATTTAATGTTTAAAAAAACGTTTCTGAAAAACTGGATTAAAAATTCCATTATTGGAAAGCATAGATTTTCCTAATTTTCAAACTTTTTAAAAAATGCTATCTCACACACATACAAAAAAAAGATATGATTTGTGCTGATAACCAAAAATTCTTGTCAGTTAGACTCCATTCAGAATTTTAAAACATCTGTTTATAACCAGCGGGAGTGGCCTCCCCAAAACTTTCTCGCATACGAATAACATGGAGGGGGGAATACACCGCGCGCCTGAAAACGTGCGGTATTCCCTAAGGTGGGGAAAACACTCGCTTTTTTTGTGTAGAAGGGAGAAAAAACCGAATTAGTAATTTCAACACCTTTTTTATTTAAACGAAAATTGATTACAAATCTACAATTAGGGTATTTAGACTATATATGAAATTTCATTAATCTAAGAAATTTTGTTAAGAAGTTATGGCGTTCAAAAGTATGCGATTATACAGACCGATAGATGAGCAACCCATTGACGGATTTGGTTTAAAATTTTGTACGGTCCTACATTTCTGATGAAAATACTGTGTACCAAATTTTATCCATCTAGCTATTTAAGTTTTTGAGTTATAAAGTTCACATGAACGCGGACACACAGGCTTCCCGTAGACGGATTTTGTCCACAATTTGGCAGAAACCTAAAAATTATGTGTAAAGGTAATATACCAAATTTCGTCCCCTTAACTCTAATAGTTTTCGAGTTAGCCTGTTCACAGACACACAGACATAATTCCAAAATTGTTTTTTTCGGACTCAGGCAGGTCTAAAACGTGCAGATTCGCCAAAATCTCTAGTTCGAATTTTTTGACGATTACAATACTTTATCTTTGTATACTTCGTATACGAGATCACATACCAAATTTCGTTCCCGTAGCTCTAATAGTTTTCGAGTTATTGTGTTCACAGACAGACAGATGTAATTCGAAAATTGTGTTTTTTGGACTCAGGGAGGTCTAAAACGTAGAGATTCGTCAAAATCTCTAGTTCGATATTTTTACGATTACAATACAATAGAACCCCGCTAATCCGAACTAATTGGGACCGGTGCCTGTTCGGATTACAAAAAATTCGGATTACCCGAAATTCCGATAAAAATAGAAAAAAAATATGTGTGCTAAAAATGTAAGTTATAAGTACTCAGTACTACTATCTCTATAATTCTTTTATTCAAAAGCAATAGAAAGATAATATGTCTCCCCTTTTCATTAGAATAATGGATGTGCTCCTGTATGAACTTACCTTATCTTACGGCGAATTGCTTTAGTTTCTTCAATGTATACAAAATTATGCATGCTGAAAAAGTACTTTTTGTTTTCAGTATGTAAATTTAAATCTTTTCAGGTAATCTTTTCAATTACATATAATTTTCGAAAATAAAATCGGTTCGGATTAACCGGAATATCGGATTAGCGGGGTTCTACTGCACTTTCTCTTTGTATACTTCGTATACGAGAAAGTAAAAAGATCAATATACTTAAGCTTCCCCCGAATCTCCAGTAATTTCTTTCTCTAGAGAAAAAAAACCGTATCTGCCAACTGAATTTAAAATAAAATAAGATAAGGCTTAGATACTAATAAAAAAAATCCATCGAATCTCCGTTATTTTGCCGTGATGCGTAAATAAAATACAAAATTTAAGCACTCACTGAAGACTTTTTCTCCTAAAATTTTATTTTCAAAGTAATAGATTGTATCACAAGGATTAAATGGATTTTTTGAAAGGTCCCATAATGTAAAAAGCGAACGCAAAAGAATTTATTGCCGACGCTACATTTTTCAGTAACTCTATTTTCTTTAAAAACCTGTTTTAGAGACTTGTAAGGTAATTTAGGTCTTCTGCATTTTACAATCCTTTGAAAGTTTCATAGAGTTTCCTCGAGACTACAATATAAAATGAAGTTACCGAAGAGGTTGCTCTTTAAAACTGCGTTTTAAAATTTCATTAATTGTACCTGGAGCGTATTTCTAAAAGAAAGGTAACGGCATTTTTATATGATTCTGAAACGTTTAAAAAATTAATCTATTCACGGGTAAGAATGTATGTATGCATGCTTTAAATGTGTGTTGATTTTCTTTTCTTACGCGTCGTTATTTATCGTAATTTCATGTTCTGTTTGTAACGAATTTTTCACTCACTTGCTGATGTACTAGGGTTCTGAAAATTTGTGCACTGACGTGATTGAATTCGATCACGTCGATAATTATCGATTATAATTCAAAATTTTAATATTTTCAGAATTAATTCATCAATTTATTGGTTAATCTACACTATTAAAATTCGACGCGTATGTATGTACGTCCGGCTATCTCCTCACGAACCGCTGAACGGAGAAGCGCGCGGAAAGTACCAAAAGATGGGGAATAATCCAAGGAATCCATTTTGACCATTTATATTCCGAAATTATAATTAGTTAAAAAGATATTAATTAAAAACTAATTTACAACAATACTTTTCGTTGTTGCAGCGCGATTCAAATCGTTTTCATTGTTTAAACAAATATTTAATTGTGTGTCTCTGTTTCATTGTTTAAAAAAGCAACGATGCAATATGGATCCCTCAACAATGCAACAAGTCATTATGGATAGCGCTGTGTGCGTGTTTTGGTAATTGATATAAGTAAACAGGGAAAATTAAATCGCTCAAATAGGGTTTTTACTAAAAATTCTCCTCTCCGGCAGAGAATGACGCATTATTTGAGATTGCCCGTGCAACGCCGGACCACGCAGCTAGTTTCGATTAATTTTTGTTTGCATATGATAGTCTCTCTCTGGTAGAGAATTTGAGAAGAATCGTAAAAAAGTAGAAAAATAGTAAAAATAAAAAAGTTTTCAAAAATGCACTTTTGTTACTGGATTAAAAAGTAGAGAATACATTTTTTATCAAAAATTTTGAGAGCAAAACAAAACTTCAAAATAACGAGGCGTTAAAAACTGTAAGATAACACAATAAAGCCTCAAAGAATATCTTAAGAAATTGAAAAAACACTACTCCACTATACATTCTCTTACGGGAAAAAAATCCTTCAGACGGTCCATCAGACCCAACCGCTGGACCGATTTCGACAATTGTTAATTCATATGAAAGCTTATGACCTCTAGATATGTCATCCATGGTCGCCTGCCACCCATTCCCCCTCCATTTTCGAGAGAAATTGCAAAAGCATTTCTACACCGCGCAGAGAAGAATTTAAAAAAATAATTTTTTATTAGTCTCCGGCCTTAACAAATGGACCGATTTTACAAATTTATTTCGCATTTTTTGAAACCATAGGTAACCAATCAGAATTCTGCAAGTTTAGAATAGTATTTTTGTTCTGTTTGTGCTTTACTTATCATGGCACCTTGAATTGTAAAATACCTATTGTAAGGAATGGAAACTTTATTTAGACTGATATCGTACTGCATTTATGGTTCTAAAAACTTTTATGCAGAAACACGCACTGACCATGGCGTTCCGTTTATCTGACCTTCAGGCATGTGAACGCAGTAACTAAGAAACACCGAGGATGAAATTTATAAACATTCCACCATATGGTTATGGTTTCTGATTTGTTTATTTTCGACTCACAGACCATTTTCGGTAACCATCGAATTTAAGCAAGCTCCGAATCAATCTGGATATTATATCAAGCGCCAAGAACTAATAAGTTCTTTCTTCAGAACACGAAGCGTTGAATTATGTGGTCTTTATGTTCGTGTAAACCTTTTTAAATTTAAATCGGTTAAAAAAAGTCTTAAAACGGATAATCTCCAAATAGAATGATTGCAATTAGCTAAGTCGTTAGGTTAAAAATTTAAGCGCCAGTGATTATCTAAATCTGGTTAAAAATTTAACCACCAAACAAGCCTTAGAAGTCGCCAAAAAGAGCTATAAAGAACAATTATGGCAGCCTTTTCTCAAAATTAGCCTCTTATTTAGATATTATTAGATTTATTATTATTTAGACTTATATCGTACTGCATTTATGGTTCTGAAAACTTTTATGCAGAAACACACACTGACTATGGCGTTCCGTTTATCTAACCTTCAGGCATGTGAACGCAATAACTCAGAAACACTGAGAATGAAATTTATAAACATTCCACCATATGACCGAGGTTTCTTATTTGTTTATTTTGGATTCACAGACCATTTTCCGGTAACCATCGAATTTAAGCAATCTCCGAATCAATTTGGATATCAAGCGCCAAGAACTAATAAGTTCTTTATTCAGTACACGAAGCGTTGAATTATGTAGTCTTTGAGTTCGTGTAAACCTTTTTATTTAAATCGGTTAAAAAAGTCTTAAAACGGCTAAACTCCAAATAGAATGATTGCAATTAGCTAAGTCGTTAGATTAAAAATTTAAGCGTCAGTGATTATCTAAATCTGGTTAAAAATTTAACCTCCAAAGTTTTTGAGTTCGTGTAAACCTTTTTATTTAAATCGGTTAAAAAAAAGTCTTAAAACGGCAAAACTCCAAATAGAATTATTGCAATTAGCTAAGTCGTTAGGTTAAAAATTTAAGCGCCAGTGATTATATAAATCTGGTTAAAAATTTAACCACCAAACAAGCCTTAGAAGTCGCCAAAAAAGAGCGATAACGAACAGCCTTTTCTCAAAATTAGCCTCTTATTTTAAGTAAATATTGAGAGCTACAGCAATAGGAACATGAAATTTAGTATTTTCAAAGTATCCTTAAGCCATAACATTAGAAAACACTCTACCTTAAACATTAATTAACATCTTCAAATATAGAGTTGAAATTTTGAAGAATCCCATTGACTTAGCATTACCATTATGGTGGAAGTCCTACTTTAATGCAAATAAACAAAATAAAAAACTCGTCCATAAGTAACAGCCTTTATGTGGAAGTACATAAACCAGAAAGTTGTGGATAGAACATTCCAGATTATTTTATTGCTACGGTTGCGTTTATTTTCAAGGAAATAATTTTTTCCAATGATTCTACCACATAATAATTCCACATGATATTTCTTTTCATATACGTACAACACTAAATGCCAAAAAATAGATTTTTCTTTTACTATTTTCGAATTCCAGATATGTTTTCACTTTTGTTTTACGCAAAATAATACTAATTATAACCAACAAACGATTTTAGAGCAAAACAATTATTACTTTCACAATCAGTAAGGATATTTAAAAAAAACATATTAAATTAAAATATAAAAATTGGAATCGAATCCAAAAACATTTCTTCTTTTTATCAGAAAACTGTAAAATCGGTTTCAGCAAGCGATTTCTTACTTTACTTTCAACTAAAGAATGTCCCATAAAACAATTTTCTTTTCTATATAAAATATTTGCTCCAATTTTTTTGATTGCTTGTTTGAGATTTCTTGGCGCAAGAGCCATCATTGACTAAATTGCGTCATGCATCTTGTCAAAAACGCGTCCAATGCCATTAATAAAATAAATAGCAAAAAACATTTAGAAGCCAACAAAAATTAAGGAAGCTGTTAAAAATGTATCTGAAAACGGTATGTTAATTGATATAATTAGAATAAAACCAGAAAGAATGCATGGGAAAAGCAAAATAGAAAATGTTAAACCGATTTCTTTGAAGTAAAATTTAAATGCAGGAGAAAACTATTTTCTCATCGCCCGTTTATTATATTTTCCATATTCGATGTATAAAATAAACGGAATTGTTGAAGTATCGCAAATTAAATAAAAAACACAGGTTATTATCAAATTAAAGAAACTTAAAAAAAATCGATCAACTTTTGAATCTTATTATATATAAGTTCAAAGGAAGAGACGATATAGATTCGAAAATAAAATTATTAACCCATTTACATATTTTTGACTATGGCTACAAGAGCATGTTTCCCGTTATAAATTTCTTTAGAAATTTAATACTTTCCTCAAAGTTTTACTGATTTCTTTTAGCATAAATTGATTCATGGTTTATATTGCTTTCAGTTTCTTTCCATTTCAAAATAAAAATAATATGTTTCATGATACAATTTATTAGAATTTTCTTATTTTTAAGATTTTAGAATATGTTTCTTCCTATGAAAATATACTTTTTTCTTCAACTGAAGCCTTTGGAAGTTCAAAAATTGCTAAAACAAGAAAATTCTTTCATTTGATGGTATCAAAATAATCCAGTTGGTTCCGCTTAATTCCGCTTTTAGAGCACTGGACAAATATTTTTATTAAATATTCGACTGAATTAATTTCACCATACTTGCTAACAATTTAGTTTTCTGACTTCAGCTAGCTCTATTAAAAAAATTTATTACATTGACATTAGAAATACTCATGAAACAAACAAAAACACCATAAAAGAGGCAAACATTTACTGTCTTTCCGCCACGAAATCTGTCGCCGCCAAATTGTCTAGTTTACGGCGGTCGCTATAGAAACAGCTTATCGTAGGAAGAATCCATTTCTAGTAGGTAGAAGTTCATTCAAATGCGTTCCGCTGTAGACTTGCGCCAAGAATAAAATACCCGACTTCCGTTGGATCCCTCCTATTCGAAATGGATCGTCCCTAGCATAACCGGTTGCTATAGCGACCGCCGTAAAGTAGACAATTTGGCAGCGACAGTTCTCGTGACGTGTTAGATAGTAGATTATAAGTTAATCATTAAAAAAAATATTAGGGTAGAGTGTTTTGGTGTACACTGCACTCCCGATTATCCGGTTAATCACCGAAAGGGATCGCACGGACAATAGAAAAACACGGATAATCCGAAAACTCCTTTTTATTAAAGAAAAAAATCAACATCAGTACAAAAATCTAAAAATTACTTACATTTGCATGCTGTATAACATCAAACTAGAAATTTTCCTTTTAACATTTACTGCTCTAAAAAATCTGTGATGCGTCTTTGCTTCTGCTGTTTGTTCATCTCTTGTCGCATATCGACACATATTTTACGAACCGCAGTAATTTCACCGTAATCGAATCCTCTTTGTCCCATATAATCTAATAAAGTTTCCACAGATAGTAGAGCAGCAGAATGAGAAATTGTATTTCCCTCATTTAGTACATCTTCTGCATCAGTACTAGCCGATTCTCCATCATCAAGTTTTTGAAGGATTTCTAATTCTAGTTTAACATTTAAAACGTTTCGTTTTCGTTTCACATCACTCATTTTTACCATTAAAAAATTTCACGCTACTAACTGATGGTGAACAAGACGCAAAAAATAAAGGAACACGTGCGAAAGTAGAAGAAGACGAAAGACGAAGAACTTAAAGAATGAGGTGTGAGGAAGAAGTGTGTTCGTACGAGAATGAGCAAGTAGGAAGTGGATGATTCATTTCTCGGAAAATTAGGGGTTGAACCGGTAGAGATAGCACGTGGTGGAAGAAAAAAAATCTATTCTTTAGCCTCCGCCGTCACGGCTCACTAGTTTCACGGAATGAATCTCTCGATCGAACATCAACATCGATTTCACAAGCACGATAAGCGCGAAAATGTTTCTCTTTAAGTTTTTTTGTGAGTCCGGAATGAGCACGGATAATCCGCTCACGGATAATCGAGAGTATACTGTATTTTCGTAAACTCGTCTGTCAGCTCAGACTAATGCGTCACAGTTCACTCCAAACGCTGCTGTTTTAAATGGCGGTGCGCATGCGCATTTCCTTTATGAGAAGCGCGCGCACTTGCCACATTTTGTAATTTACTGCGTCTCTTGTATTTCTTCTTTCATTTTAATAATTTCTGCATTATTTGATTTTATAGTTATCTAATGTTTCATTTTAGCCCTCTCGCATCGGCGAAGTAGAAATTGCGTCATCTGCGCTCAATCAAGTTTCGCGAGCTACGTTATAATAGATTGAGGTTGTATTGATTAAGGGGAGTTGGAACCCTAAGTCCGTTAACCCTAACCCTGCTACTTGGATGCACTTTTTCTTAAAATCTGTTATAGATTCATGTTTGAAATTTTTTATACAAGTAGAGTACATCTTTCTCATTATATTGAAATTACTTAAAAAAAAAAAAATCAAAAATTTATTTTTTACTGATTTTTTTTGTGTCAAAACAAAAAAATGTGAAATCGGCCATTTCGATGTACCTTTTCTCAAAATCTGTTACGGATATATATTTGAAACTCTTTATACAAGTCAAGTACACCTTTTTCATTATACTGAAATGAGCTTTTTAAAAAATACTCGAAACTTTATTTTTTACAATTTTTTATGTACCAAAATAGGCTAAAATTTCACTAATCTAAATTTGTCTAATTAAATATTTGTAAATTTACAAAAAATTAAAAATTAACCAAAAGATCATTTAAGTATGATGAGAAAGGTGAATTAAACTTCCATAAAAAATTTCAAACATGTATCTATAACAGAGTTTGAGAAAAGGTACAGCGAAGTGGCCAATTTAACATTTTTTGTTTCGACAAAAAATTTGTAAAAAATAAATTTTTGAAAAATGTCATTTCAGTATAATGAGAAAAAATTGCTTTAATTGCATAAAAATTTCAAATATAAATCTATAACAGATTTTGAGGAAAGGTACATCAAAGTGGCCAATTTAACATTTTCGGACTTAGGGTTCCAACTCCCCATAAGTAAGAATTAATTTTAACGTAGGACTACGTTCCTCCCATTGGGGTATCAGGAAAGAATTTGATTCACACGCCAAAACTCCGCAAAAACATTGTATGGGAAATCCTCTATATCTCGTAACTGCATATGTTAAAAACATAACTAATATCTTATTTTAGAGATAAAAGGTAACAACAGAAGTTACAAAGAAAAG
>BGPR01020936.1:0-27196 GCA_013235015.1 Araneus ventricosus | reverse complement strand
TCCCTTGCGTGTAGCAGAATCGGAAGAGTTACTAAACAGTTGTAACCTAGAATGGAAGACACAGATATTAATATTTCAACAAGTGAACCGAAATTGGAAAGAATCACGAAAACTGTATTCCTCTACAGTTTGGAATGGGAATAACCGGACACGCAATTTTGCGATTCCTTTCTGAAGTTGCACAAATATGTTCTTTTTTAAATTGCGGGACACTTGTTTAAAGAATGATTGTTATAATTTCAAAAGTAATAGAAACTACAGACATAGAAGAAGGTGAATGCAAGTGAAATCTGTTTTGCCTCACGATTTCCCTTTTTTGAAGGTTGTTTTTAAGTCCTATATGGTTAGAATATTCAAGATTACAGATATCTTGCTGAAAATCGATGTTTCGACTTGTGTATGTTTTTGAATTAAGCCTACAAAATGCAGTTACACTCAAGTTTACTTAAGATTTATAAGTGAAAATTACTTTATTCAATCCCCGTGTGATAAAGTTCAAATTATATTCAGACGGATTGAAGACATTGATTCTGTTGGAAGCAAAGATTTATAGAAAAAAGTATACTGTTTGCTAATGTGATTTAATAATTGTTGATCAGTTTTTTTATGCTGACATTTATTGCATTATTCAGAATGTTTCGCAAATTCGGCTTTTGTTTAAAGGAAAGTACAAATACCTTATTCCATAACACTTGAAAGACATCAGTGAACTTTTCTTCATATTCCTAGAAATAAATTATTTGTTTAACATATAAGCAATGTTTTAATCAATTATATGCAATGGAAGGAATTTTAATACATATGTCTGCAGGCAACACATTTTATGGTGATTATAGTATAGACATATGTATTAAAGATTGCTTTGAAAAACGTTCATTTTTTTAGTTTTTTTCGCCTTGTTTGTTGCTATTTCTATTTATGTAAAAAAAATGCTATTTTGAAATATGGCTAATTTCTTCCTACTTTTATAGGGAATGTATGAAAGTTTAAATCTCATAAAGATTTCAACCGAACAATTTAACCAAAGCAAAATATTATAACGATTAAGTATATGAAAGTTGCTTGAGAAATCCGTTTAAGAGAAATATAAAAAGAAATTAATAATAGATCAGATATAATGCTTTAAGAGAAAAATATCTGTTTAAAATAAGTTTTTAATTAATACTTTTGTAATCAAAATTGTGCTGTAGCAGTTAGGATTTCTTTTTTCCAAAAAACACATTTCCAAATGTAACGCCGTTGCCCTTAAATTGTTTTCTATTTTTAAGCAGAAGGATGCTAGTCTAATATTTATGATTAATTATAATTTTGAATATACAAGTTTTGACCAAATTTTTCGATGATGGTCTAACTCTGTGCAAAAGTAAAATTATTTTCGTAACTGTATCTGATAAAAGTGATTCGTATTATGTTCAATGCAAAAGATACAGTTTAATAGAATAAAATTCTATGGATTTGGAATAATTCAGAAAACATTCTTTAATTTTTTTGATGAATTTTACTTTTTGGAAGCATAAAGAGAACTTTATAGGAATGCAGTAAAATAATCAAATATTGTATTCTGTGTATATAACGTAAAACAATTTTTTTCGTTGTTTTGTGCAAAAGACTTTCATCAACGTCGTTATATTCAAAGAATGAAAATATCAACTGAATGGAAACGAAATTATTGTTTCCAGAAACAACACTGTGTCTTTTGAAGAATCTGTCGATTTAATTAAATTACAGTTGCGTCTCGTTTATGAAAACCGAATTGGAATTTGAGATATTTCGTGATATCTTAAACCAGGATCTTTCTTGCTCTGTTTCTTTTCGCAACGACCTTGATAATTTTCCTTGATACAAAATGTTAATAAACTTCAATTCCAGGTTTAATATTGGGATTTCAATCCCTTTAAAACTTCTTCATTTCTGATATTTATAATTATTTTACAACTGGCAACTGCAGTCAAGAAATTTCTTTTTTTATGATATTAAATTTAAATTAATTGCTTTGTTTACAGACCTACCTGAAGAGATTCGGTCTCCACTCTACAGACTACTGCGGATGTGGGGAAATAGGAAATCCCCTTCACTATGCAACGAGATGTCCACTTACTTTATCTTATCACCACAAGGAACCAAGCCCACAATTCATAGTCCATTGTTGGAGGAGCGTCCTATCCAGAAAACTCTCAAGACGAAATATAGATAATTTAATCACATTCCTGGCGACTAACGAAGACCTAATTAAAAGTCAAAATGCAACACCGTCACATACTCCTGCCTAGAAAAAGATACTTCCAAAGATTCACCTCCTAGAACCAGAAGTTCGAAGAATTCCCAGTTGAGCAGCAGAGCACACTAGCTTAAAAACAGCAACCAGCCACCACCAATTCTTCCATAATTCATTCGAAAAATTCACCCTTCACATCACTGCCAACCCTTGAGTAACAATTCCAGCGATCCCTCAGTATAAATAACAAGACAGAACAAAAAAAAACAGTCCCACTATTTTTAGGATGGTTGCGACAATTTTCATTAATGTAACCGGTGTAATAGGTTTTTCAATTCTTCTTTTTCGTCGCATCGAACATCACTATCAGCCCCGAATCATGGAGCTGGAACTGCATAAAAAAATGTAACTAAATGAAACATTCAACCCTTTCAGTGCACTCAAATTTGATAACTCCCCTTGTAAAATTCTATTATAATACTCGGATTGTAATAATCAATGTGTTTTTATTTTATTCTTTGTACATGTATAATTATGTTCCCTTTCAAGTGTATTTATATCCTAATGTTGTAATTTTTTTTGTTTTGCTTTTGCTTTTCAATAAAGTTTCACGCATACTCATCCAACCGACAGCGTGCCGTTTAGGCGCCGAGTTCGGGGGTATGCTGTGGTGTTATGTTTACGAACCTTAAGAAGACAAGAATGTATATTTAGAAAAAAGACACATTCTGTAAAGGAGCAAACGTCCGAAAAAGGAACAGTTTAAATTTCGTATTTATTCAGAACAATGATTACAAACAATACTTTTTTCTGTAAAATACTGAGAAAGAATCTTGATTGGAAGGAAAGAATTGAAAATGGAAAGAAAGTTCTTTCGATTTTCTTGATAACGGTACGACAAGTTCAAAGTAAAAAGAAAAAGCAAACCTTCATGCTACACCACATTTACAAATAGATACTCAAGTTAAACATATAGCTTTATACGTAATATCTTATTAATTTTAGAAAACTCCTGACGTTTATTTGACTTTTATTCATTATACAGTGTGTCCGAAGAAGGTGGAACAAGCGTTTATTTCCTTAAATATTGATTTGAGACATATACTTCCAATCACAAAGTTTCATCAAATAAGGTAGAAATTTGTATCAAAATACTTTGATATCCAAGGAGATTGATAATAAAAAGTTACAAAAATTAAATCTTTATACAGCCCCCATAGAGCAAAATTGTCAATAAGTAAAATGTTTCTTTTACATTATATTCACATACAAAGTTGCACGATTCTATCTGCAGAATTTACAGATGTATAAGAAGACAAAGTTGTTGATTTAGACCTCTCACTGATGTTTGACCCAATCTTTCGACGTACATTTTAGGGATAATATATATATGTAAAAAAATTGTTTAAAGGGCGGAATCAGGAAATAGCAATGTATTTGTTAATTCTCGCTAAATCTTAAAACTAGTCAAATAATACATTAATTGAAGTATTTACAAAAATAGTTCATCTTGTGAACCTTCAAAAAATATTCACGGTGATATACCAGCAGTCATCTGCTCAGAAACAAGCAGTGCTATAAAAATATTCCTAGGATACAATTGAAATTCAATTTTTCAAATGTAGCTTTACTTTCAAATAGTTCAAACTTGTAGCTGCAATTATCTGAATTGTATTTTAGATAATTACAGTTCCTTTTATGTGAGTTCCGTTTTAATAAGAGAAATCGAATATGTAGGAACCAGCCAAGTTCCCGTTGAGGCAATATGAAAGTGAATCCTAAACCTAAAAAAGCCAATAAAAAATCAAGAGCGAGCAGGGGAACCATGGGTCAGATTGAATAGTTCATGGGGAAAAAAGAACATGGGAGAAAAAGAACATTAGTTTGTTTTAGCTCAAAACAGGAGCTTCCGAAAATCCAGTGGTAGCTAAGTTCTAAGACAGAAAGAATAGCTATTCGCCTTCGTCCATTATGTCACTTAGTTATATGCAATGAGCGAATTTTAGTGCTTTCCAGCACTATTTGGTGCGATCATTTTCTATGTCTGTCTTACTTTTTCATTCATTTTCTGTGTTCTTTTTCTACAATTTCTGGTTTATGCATAAAGTAGCTGGGTGCATTGCCCAGTATTCAACGGGCACACGCTCGTTTGAAACACATTGCTTCTGATAAGAGTTTAACATATCGCTCAACTGCCGGTGTGTAACATGGAAACGTTCTGATCACATACTTCACCAGACCGAATAGGGGAAATGATTTCATCATCACACTAATGTTTCGCAACAGCGGGGAGGAAGTTAAACTGCAAGCATCTATTTCAATAATTTCCGTAGATTAAAAATTGAGTTTGGAGATCCTGAAATTTCTGATCGCCTTTCTCTTTGCAACTGACTGCTTTATCTAATGCATAGTTCTCTGAGGTGTTTTCTCTCATCCAGTATCATGATTAGAATCATATATTGAGCATGGGCAAGAGAATGCTGTGCATTCGCTTACAAGGTAAATATATTTAAGTAAGTTTTCAGAAAAGTAACAAGTTATGTTAATTCTTTTAAACACGTGCTTTGGGATCTGTGAACGATTTCCTGGTTTTAATATTAACAACTGTGCCATAGACGACTTCAAAAAAGTTATTTCACCAAAGTAAAAGTTCCAAGCGCATTGCATGCTGTTGTTAACTACATGGAATGTGATAATTGGCTTCGATCACGAATAGCCAAAATTCCAATAACTTTATCGATTTTATGGCAACTTCAATATCTGGAAAATACCATTGATCCTTACTTAGTTCTTTTTCATCAGCATTCCCTAATAGCACAACATGCTGTACAATGTCGTTACGATATTGTAAGGCATTCAGAACATTGAACGACGCCTTGTAAATATTGTAAAATATATTGTGCTAATACGGTTGGGATTAGATATGTAATTTGAGTGTTTTCCCATAAATCAGACTTTCAAGTATCATCTGGTGAGAAGAAAGATCAATTTTTCATGAAAGAAATTCAAGAGACTTAACGATGTTTTAATAGATGAAGTGTTTCTTTAAAGATCTGTTAATTTTTTTTATTATTTTCTACATTCTTGTCATTCGTTCTTAAGTAACAAATAATATTGTAATTTTTCATTGTGTTACAATAAGCAAAGAAACAAAATAAATGTCGATATATTTTTAGATTTAAATCATAATCTAATTGTCATGTATATCTTAATGTCATGATAATCTTTTTGTCATGTATATACATAGGTCTTTGCAACTCATTGACAAAATGATGTAGGAAGGGTATGTTGAGGATTAGGTACTAAAAACTGTATATTGAAGTAATTTCGCATATTTTGCGGGGGAAATTGGAGGGAACCTGCCACCGGAAATTCTGGACCGATTTTGACGAAATAATTTTATTACTCTTAAAAGGATCAGTACTTCACAGCTCATGCTATAAGAAACAAATAGAGAGAAAAGTTAAAATTTTAAAATTATTTAAAAAAATGTCGATTTTCCTCAATTTTTATGATTCGCAATGCGATTGAGGGAATGGAAGATACAAATCAATGTCGTTACTTTTTTTCCTCGTTTAATTTCTCATCCATTCACAACTTTTCCGCGATATAGCGACATGAAAAAAAATGTGAGTTTTTTGGCCCACCCTAATGTATAAGCTTTCGTTTCGTTCTGAAGCGTTTTACCAGAAGTTAGTAGACGCTGAACTGAAACGTACCGTATATCGAAGAAAGATATGCCGCAGCACTTTTTATAGACGCCAATACTTCCTCTATGTATTCTTCATTTAAAATAGAGTAAATTTGATAAAAAATAAATAAATTTAGCAAATGTGGCTTAGTGAAACATTCCACAATCACATGCGAAAGACCTCAAGATTGCATAACCAGGATATATACGAGGACAAGTATTTAAAACACGTTTTCAATTGGATAGAAAGAACATGTTGGACCCTCCAATGTAATAAGTATTCTGAAAAAAAATACAGGTTATTTTGAAAAAAACTTGAAACTAATAAAACTATTTTTATGCATTAAATATAGCCTTACAGTATTGAAATATAATCTTTATTTGTTTAGTTATGTAATATTTAATTGATTTACAAACAAATACTTTGTCATGCATCGAACATTATCGATTGTCCTTAACGCAAGTCTGAAAAGATGTAAGAAAGTATGCTGTGATAAGCTAATGTACGGAATTAGAATTTCAGACCAGAACTTTCATCAAATATTTTTGACTTATTCAAATCCTTTCACACTTTAATTCTCAATATGTCTTATATGATTTACTTTAATGGCAACAAAAAAGTAATTCTTACGTAAACTACCCAGGTTGCAAGTTGTGTTTTGAAAAAAAAAACTGTATTCTCTCTATGTGAATTTTCTAAAAAAAATTTATCTGTTGCATTATGATACTGACAGAAGTTGCTTGGATTTTATCATTCGTAAACTACTCTATTGAGTTTTTTCAGAAGCATTATTCGTTGAGATAGTATTAGATTTTTTCGATCAAATATTTATTTCAAACAGACTTATTTTCCTTTCAGAACCGCATGAAATATCTAGGATATGCGAAGTACTTCTACTGTAATAGACTAAAAAATAATGCTCATTTCAGTGGTTATATTTCTCCAAAAGGGAAATAAAAAAAACTTTTAGAAAATTTAGAATAAATAACACTAACTATAAGCATTTTGCGTCCAAATTCGATATTTCCCCTGCCCTATGGCCAAAAGCACATGCATGGTTCTAAATACTGTATATTGTTCAGTATTTTTACAGTTTCTTATTCCTCCTCGTTGTTTGTTATTTTTTAAATTTTAACTCTTTCACAATTAAATCTTCCCTTATTTCATTTTATATCTCTGTATTTTTACACTATTATTTCTTTAAAAACCCATCTTTTTCAAACTCTTGCATTTTATGAGAATAAGCATTTCATTCAAATATTTTGATATCGCTAATTGTCAATAAATGTTGAATTATCTACTCGTAAAATATGAACATATTTAACAAATAAATATTGGGAGCAGTAATAAAATTGACAAAAAATAAATAAAAAGTCTATTATTTTTATTCAAAAATCTTAATCAAATTCGTCCAATTGTGATTTTTAAAAAATTCTTTTTACATGTGAATACTAAAATTAAGTTGTTTACTAATTAAATATAATAATTTCACTAAATGATCAGTCCAATTATAATTTAAAGTAAAAAAATCATTTCGGATTAAATAACAACTATTAGTATCAGATATTTATTAAAAGACTCTGTAAACGTATTAAATGTCACTAACAGTAACTTTACTTGTTTTCAGTATTTTGCAAGGTGATACATCTAAATTATATAAGTAAAAAAAGGAAAAATAACTGTCGAAAAATATTTCTGCTCTTTCAAACTTCATCAGTTGTTTTCCAACTGTAATTAAAAGACTGACAAAATTCCAAAAAGCAAATCATGAAACAATTATCTTTTTATGAGCTCTTTTTATTCCGGGGGAAATGCCAATTAACTTGATTCTGTTTCCTCAAAATTAGAATGGAACTTTATAAGAAGAATTTGTCAAATGAAATTGCTTCACATAAAATTTTAAAGGTCATGGGCATTAATTTTAATTGAAAACATTATTCGTGAAATATTTATTTTAAAACTGACTCGTACTTTTTTTCTTTCAGGGAGTTATGCTCTTTTAGGGCTTTCATTGCAGCAGTAACTTCTTTAATAAATTCACATCTCAACTTTCCTTGCACTCAGTTATTGAAGAAGTTAGTTTTATTTCCTAATAACAACTTCATACGTTTCAGAACTAAAATGCTCCACCGGCTCTCAGTTTGATGGCAAACAATAAAAAGATAAACTCTTTGGAGATAATATTACTATTTTGTTTACTTCCAACGGTAATAAATATGAGAAAGATTTTATTTGTGAGAGTGAATCAAATACTGTATTTATAAAAGTATTCCTTGTTTAATGCATTTATTTTTATATCATGCTGCAAAATGACTGAAGTCGGGAACTCAGTGAAAATATTGGTCTGAATAATTCTTATGGTGTGGAAAGTTTTCGTCAAATCAAGCAAAACTTCATCAAAATACAGAACTTTCCCTCTCTCATTATTTAGAAATTCTTCTCTATGTGTTATAATTTTCACTAACTCAGTAAACGATTTTACTCTTTTAAACCCTCCCAAAAAATTTAGTCTCTAATATATCGATTTTAAAAAAGTTCCACTTTCCTAATCTACTGAAATATTATTCAAGTGCATATTCAACTGGCTTTTCGAAATAAGTATACTAGTGATGGTTCATCAAGTAGATTACCTCAGCGTCGCAATGTTTCTCTTCCACTTTTCACTTCAAGAAGATTTATATTAAATCTTGTCGGAGAGAACGGGCAACTGTCAAAGTCTGCGAACACAAACACTTATTTAATTTCAAATTCGCAAATTTTTAGAAACCAAAAGCTTCAATGGCTACTGTCTGTCCGCGAAGAGATCTCTCCTCGCCAATTTGTCTGGTTGCTGGTGGTCACTATAGCAACTGGTTATGTTATAAAAATTCCATTTCGAATAAAAGGAATACCACGGAAGTCTAGGTTTCATATTATTCTTGGAGCCACTTTGCGGCAGTAAAAGAATAACTGATCACTCATCTTCTTGGCTTTGTCGCAGTTGCACGTTACCCATTTCGAGCTAAATGTGCCAATGTAGCAAACTTGAATGAAAGTCTACCTACTCGAAATGGATTCCCCGTGCGACAACCTGTTTCTATACCTACCGCCACCATCCAGACAACTTGGAGGGAACAGATCTCGTCGCTGACAGATAGTAATTCAATGTGCCTCTAATTTTGCGGATCACATTGTCAAATAGAAATATTTCTCTGCAGCAACAAAAGTATCCGAATGGATCGGCTGAAAGGGGTTTCTCTCAATTTGAAAGGCGATGAAGATGCTGTATCTTATCTTAGTTTTGTGACTCACAGATGTTGCACATCTGTGAAATTGCTTTTGCTTGTGAGCTGAAAGATACTTTTCCAGTTTTTTACCGTTTGTAATTCATACTATCTCGAGGAAAAAACATGTTCACAACAAACCCACTTCATATATCCACCTAGGTAGTAGAATAAACTTGTTTTTACAGGAAACGCATCTGCCTTACTTTGCCACGTTATGGAAGTGCCGGGTTATGTAACATTAATGATGATGTCATTGTATCTTTACAGATTCGTTCAATATAATAAAATTTATTTTGAATTTTGATAACTGAATGCATCAGAGAAATGGAAGAAATCACAGTTTCAAATACATAATTTCTACATTCCAGTCAGTCATTACGATCTGACAATAACTGTCATTAATTATTTTGTACTCATATATCATTAGTAAAATGAGTGAAAAATTAGCCAAAAGTAACAGGATTTTTCGTTTCAATTAATTTCATTCGGAATGTCCAGTGAAAGAGAATTCATGGTTTCCAAAATATAGTTTATCAATTTTTTGTTAAAAAAATGGAAACACTTTGCCGTACAAATGCTTGTCATTTTTATTCTCATATCTGAATTGGGATGCCATATTTGTGAAAAAGCTGTAATGTATCATCAGTTTCAAAGAATATAAGTAACCATCATTGTTCCGTATTGGTTCTATAACAATAGTGTTGGCACCCAAAGTCTTGAACCTTTACGTATTGCGGATAATCAAAATGATAATAATTCTGAAAATTAATGTAATTATAATTTTTAAAAAATTTGCAAACACTGTAACTTCAAACTGAAATTCTGAATTTAAGTATAAGAACAGCGATAGTAGAACACAAAAAACGACTCACTTTCTTAAAAAGTCAATGTTTGAAAATCAAAAACAAAATGTATAAGAAGCAATAAGATGACAGCACAATTAAAAGAGAGGTATTGGTGATATCTGTAAATTACTCATTTGTAGATAATATTACATCGATTTAAACAAAATTATAATGAATTTAATATTGAATTATTTTGAATATAAGACCTTCTACATTATACATAAATAAATGTAATATTATTAATTTTTTATTAAAATTTTTCTGACCTTCTTATGAATAATGATGTTGTTTAATGTATCAGGATACATTCAACAGCATTAGAGCATGAAGCTAATAATATTTTATTATGATTCCCTCACATCAATGCTAAGGAAGCAAGCAAAAGTAAATAGGTCCGTTACGATAGTCAGAATTTCCTGAAAGTTACTAAAAATAATAGTATTCGTATTATAGCAATTAAAAGCAAATAATTCCTTTCACAGCACAAATATTCACTTATTTAACATTGTTGTGTATCGTGTTACTAAAGGTATTAATAAATCAATTTCTTGACCAAAATTTAAAAAATCTCTATTTCAGTCAGTATTCATTTGTACATACGTTGACAATTTGAATTCAAAACTAACGTAAAAGTTTTGCCGAAGATGCTCAAAATAGCGGATTATATTCCTTCATTTTTTACAATAAATTTTTTGCTGTCCGAAACCTTAATGGCCTGAAGTTAGTGAGATCTTTGAAAACTTTGTAGTGCTCTCAGGCATGCACTCAGTTTCGTGTATTTTTAAAAAATAGTTTTAGTCATTATCATTGTTATCAATGACTGTTCTTTCTCAACTCTGCTTTGCACTCAACTTGGCTCCTTTCCAATATTTGCTGTCTGCTCCGATCCTATTCTAGAGTTTGAAACTATTTTTTTATGTATTTTTTGATTCATGTAAATGCTGTATCCCTTTGGGACATGGCAGGGAAACATTTCTTATTTCATAAAATATATTCCAAAATCCTAACAACACATTTTCATTTCTTTCTGTTTGCAGAATATTTCATCACTTGAAGCATTTATTTTTCGCCATCGATGATTTTAGTTTACACTGAAAGTAAAACATTTTCCTTCTTATAAATCAGAAAATAATTTTTAGTTAAGCATAGTTGCACCATTATATAAAGAAATAAACATTAATAGTCGTTCAATATACATTAATAGTCATTCAACATCCATTAATACTCATTCAATATGCATTAATACTCATTCTTCAGAAAACCGCGACAATGAAGTTTAGTCATAATATAATGGAATATATATTATAACTAAACTTCATTATATTAGTTATAATCTTAATATATGAGTTATAATCTTAATATATGAGTTATAATACAGAGGAAAAATAATGGGAAAATACTCACTTGATCACAATACAAAAGCAAAATATTATATAACAGACAAAGAACTTATTAAGGCATATACATTTTATCACTGTAAACTTAAAACTTTTTACAACAAAAATATAAAGAAATGTTTGCAGAACTTAAAATTATATTTTTTTTCCAAATTTCATATAATGTTAGGAAGAATAACGATATTTAAGCAACATTTATTTTCATTTTACACTAAATCTCATCAATATTAGCAAGAATATTTCCATTAAATAAAGAGTTTTAAAAATATAATTCCATAACTTCTGAATATACTCATTATGAAGCTCAGTGATATGCCAAACTAGTCAACAACCTGTTCGTTAGCTTTCAAAACTTTTATAATAAATTAGATTTTAACCTTTTTATTTTAAATTACAATTAACATTATTTTACGAATATTTTCTCGTGACATGCACTTATTTTGCTACTTAAATTCTATAACAAGATTGCTGCGCTTTTGTTCTTTTTTTATGTTTGCAATGTTCCTGACAAAAATTATTTACGAAATATTTTTAAAATATATAACCTCTCCTATTTTCAACAAACACATTATGAGTCGCAGTATTGAGTCGTAGAATTGGAACTGAAAAAGTGTAAAAGTTTCTGCCTATTTAGAGACGTTGAATTTATTGATATAAATTAGACATCTTGGGTCGTTTGCATCTATTTAATGCTGGTTTTTAAGATTTGAAAAATTTTGTATTAGAAACAGTATATGAATGTGCTTATATGCTTCCAGTTTTATAAAACTATTTTTCAAATCAAAGTAAACTTATTGAATTCGAAAATTAAACATTTGGTATATTTTTCTGATTTTTCTAACATGCTGAATCCGTATAGGGCAAATTTAGCAAGCATGCAACGTATATATTGGGAAAAAATATTTCTCTAATGCTATACATAACAATTATAAACTTTGATAAGCGTTTTGTTCTGTACTATAAGAAAAGAACAAACCTTTCAAAAATGTGTAGCTTTTAATAAACTGTAAAAAATTAGTCATCAGTTGACAAATTGATTATACGATGAATACTGATATTTCAATATCCACTTAATTGGAGAAAAATATTATACTCAAATTTTAATATTTCGTTGTTGCGCGAGGCAGTATTGAAATTTGCGATGTAAAAATTCGTTGTCTTGATTTACAATAAGCTGTATTTCCTTAAACAATGCCAACCAGCTTCACGAAATATTAACAATCGGATAAATGTCGATGTAAGAAAAATTAAGATAACTTCCGTAGAACATTTAAAAGAAGAAGGTAGAAAGTGCTTGAAGTTATAAAAATGTGTAATTTGATTTTTTATAAATGTCATTAATAAAAGAACCATACTTAATTCAAAATACATAATAAGGCTTTTTAAAGATGTGTGGCGTCGTCATCGGCTATGTCACATTTGTATAATCTGAGTGAATGACCACCCTGCCTTTCCTCTTCTCTTGAACCAATAGAGAAGAGGTCACAGGATTATTGTGAGAGCACCTTTAAATAAAAAACAACATGGAACTGCTTCCAACGGTGAAGAAGCACTTCCATGCTGTTTTTTATTTTAAATGCGCTCTTCTATGTGTTCAATCCTTATCTTTATGCTGCATTATTCGTTTCAAGTAATCTTTATTGTTAACTAGCCGCTTTCGTCGATCAGTTTATTAGCCGGGAATATAATTTCGATTGAATCTCTTATGTATAATTGGATATTCATGGTTCCTTTAACAAAGTCATTTTAAATTTCAAATTGTGATATATTTAACCCACGTCTTTTCAGTAGCGTTGCACCTGTTCTGTTCGTTGTCTTCATGAACGTCCCGAATGGAGTCGAGTAACTTTCTGTGTAAGTAGCATACAATTGCACATTGTCGGCATCAATTTCACTCTCCTATTCCTCTTGCAAATTATGCATCTGTTTTCTACATTAAAATGGCATGGCACATTTTACTTCCAGTAGCATGTTACCTGGATGAAAATATGCTGATTAAAAGATATCATTAAGCATCAAGATGTTACCTTAGCTTTCAACAATGCAAGAGAAACACGCAAATAAATGTTTGTTAAAACAGTGAAAACGGTCTGAATTGCATTTCAACAATGAAAAGTATTGTTGTAAATTATGCGTCAAAATATTTTTAAAAATTCATTAAAATTAGAAAAAAAATTGTACAGCAACTTAATTCATATCATTGAAAAGGTAATATTTTGCTTCTCATATGGAGTAAAAATTATTTTTGTGCTGTAATATTTTCTGAAGTTATTTTAGAAAAACGCGAAAATTTCGACTCATTTTTAATTAATTGAAATTTCAGAAAAGGGGCAACAAGATGTACATTCCCACCCTCCAAAGTATGTTAGAGCACCAACAAACACATACACACACACCTTTATTATTAGTAGAGATTTATTAAATCTGTTGAATTTTAGTGCACTTTCATTATTGCGTTGTCTTCTACATTCACATTTTGTCACCCCCAATTCTTATAGAAAATTTTTAAAACAAATATTTATGCTTAACAAAACTCGGTTTTTCTTTTTCCAAAAATAGCACAAACGCCTACAGCAGCTACTAATGAAGAAAATAACATCCTTTTCTTTGCATAAAAGAAAAAATAGTTATAAATCAAACTAAATCCTAACATTTAATGATAAAAGGAAAAATTGCTAAAAATATTTTAGAACAGACTTTTAAGTGTACTTTTGTTATTTTGGCGTAAAGAAAATTATTACATTTAAATGCTGAGACGTTAATACTGAACTCCCATTACAATTATACGTAAAGTTTATCTTCGCATTTTATTTCACCCTAGAGTAAATATTTAACCATTCAATAAACAAATGTCCATCTTATACTTATTTCCTTAATTAAAGCATGGCGTGACAAATAAAATCAGTTTTATCTCACGTTAGCATTTTATATTCTTCTTTATTCCATGCGTTTCTAGGAAGTACGGAGAAATATGCAGCATATTTAATCAGATTTTTTTGAGCTAAAATGTCTACAAGCATCATCGCGTGATTTTAAATTAAGTCCATACTTTCTCCTTGTTCTCGAAGAAATATAATAAAGATAAACATTTGGTGCATCGCAATTTCTTTCGCAGACAGAGATTCCCAATTATATACGAATCTTATTCTCGAAAATGTAACTTCAAAGCAAATAATAGAGGGTAATTTGGGAATTCAAGAACCTAAACTTTCCACTGAATTTGTAATTCTAGAAAATATCACACATCTTTGCGTACACAATTCATTTTACTCTCTCTTTTTTTAAATTCATGTGCTCAGATTAGTTCTTTTAGTATATGTTTTCCATAAGAATTATCTACATATTCGAATTAATTCTGAATATATAACCGGTATATTATTATTCCACACGTTATAGTAACGACATGTTTAGGGTTCTCAGCCTTATAACAGTTTTTTGACATGCTATGTTATTTTTGACGAGTCATAAATGTTAGAATAATAGTTGGCAAAACTGAAAGAATTGGCAATAATACGATACTCTAATCGTATATAGCGTTAAATTACGACTGTTGCGTTAACTTAATTACATTAGCGTTGGATCTTCATCGGGCCCTAATATTTTGATAATAATGTCATGTGTATAATGTTTCCCGACGAAAATGTACAGCTATGATGGTGTGACGAATTCCCCTTCCGACAGCTGACATTGATTTAGCACTAGGTGTTTGCGTTCCCAGGGCACTGGTCACTTTGAGATTCGTCTGAACAATGGACACCTGCCCTTACCTTTCATGTTGACGGTTTCTTTATCCACCTGAAATCCTCACACCTCTATTGGCTGGCTACTGCCTTTTATTACAGACTTTGGTGCGCGGTGTAGAGCTTTCATCTACCTACTGCACGGAATTTGGCAATATTCCTGAACAGGTGTTTATTTGTGCAGACAAGTGTGTTCCCGTGAGAACGCAAGTGGCCTTTCTTCACTATTGAGATATAAGGTCGGAACTGAACAACTAATGAGGAGATGAAATTCCGACAGACAAACTGGTTGGTCGTATTCCATGGAGGTCCAAATTGGACATTTTAGCGAAGCTCGCCAATTCTTTTACCAGTGAATGGACACCCCACCTTGGGGCTTACTTTATTATTTCCTTATTAATCAAGATATTTGATATTTTCTTTATACATTTATATCCCTCCGAGCGGCGAAAACGTCTTTTTCCGTTTTTCATGTTCAGTGCAAAAGCAGATAGCTCGTATTTATACGTATATTTTCTTAAACAATCATGGATAAAGTGTTCTTAAGATTCCAAAGATATAATTAAATACAAAAAAGATCGATTCATTTACTTTCAAAGCTAAGTTTTCTAACCTGATATCTAAAAGTTCAAAATAATTGGTCGCTCAGAGGGATATATTTACTTCAAATGAAATCTCAATAAATTAAGTTAAATTTAACTTAGCTGTGAATGTTCTTCAAGCATAACTGCAAGATGTTACAATGGCTATTTGGCATTATGATATTTTAGTTTCGAATTTCCAATTTGGTATTTTACTTTAATAAATTTATAATTTAAAAGATTTTAAAAAATATCCCTTATTTTTTATAAGACACCGTGCAGTACAATCCTTGTCCTGAATTTCATTTTTGCACTTTAAAATCTTCATTTTTTATGACAGTGATTAAATAGATTGAATAGAAATTTTCTTTGAAGAAAACAAGTTGTTCCGTACATGTATTTTCAGATCTAATTAGCAAATATGTAGTGTCTAATACAGAAGAAATTATTTTTACCGTTTATCATAATTCAATTTAAAACGCCAAAATTCCAAAGATTCTCGAATAAAATCATCATTCTATATTTTATAATTCCCTTCATTAATCATCTTTCGCTTATGCAGTGTATTCTATAAAAACTGCTTAAATACTTCAATAAAATTAATGTAATAAATTTATGTTTCACATTTTCTTTAAACACTTCAAAGTTTTATCTTTTTTAGTTATTTTGCATACAGATATGAGCAAACTGCACTTCGAACCAAGTACATTCTTTTATTCAAGTTAAAAGATTTTTTGAGATAAAAGAAATATTTCACTTACATAATACCCCAATTAGCACTAGATTCCCTTCAATATCCATACGATATCTTCACGATGTTTTGCGGCATTCAGAATATCGTGCAACATCGTGGCGATGTCGTGGAATATCTTGTGCTAATAGGGACAACATCTATATTATATAAAACGCTTATGCGTGGCGCAAAAAATGACCTTAATTTCTTTCTCCCCGTTGACAACGATCAGTTTGTTTACCAATCTTAACCCTGACGCCAAGCTTTTGGCTAACCGAGCTAATCACTTACGGATTACAGGATTTTTTTTCGGATCGTCGACTTTTTTGAATTTATTTTTTTAAAATGAACTCTTTGTGAACTTTTGAGTGCAATTTGCGTAGAAGAGAGCAGTGTGCAAGGGAATCCCTGGATGAAAGATTTCAGCGAAGATCGGCCAGAAATGCCGCCGATAGGCTTAGGCGAGCCAGAGCCTTTTTTTGTGATACTAATTGTGTGCAATATTTACTATGTGTAAAAATAAAAATTACTGAATAAAGACCAGAGAACTAATTATACTTCAGAAAAGTTCTCTTGCACACTGCTCTCGGAGAATGATTAAAGTTGCATACTGTTTGCATCGTGTATATATAGAGAGATTAGATTTTTTTGCCACCGTGTTTGTACGGAAGGAAGTGAATTACCACATGCTGCTTATGGTGACTGATAATGTCGCATACTTTTTGCTTTTCTGTGTAATATTTCATAAAAAAGAGTGCATATCTAAAATTTTGGTTAAAAAAGCATCAATTTTGTAAATTTCGGAAAAAGCTATCTTATCAATTATAAAAGGTTTAAAGTAAATAATTGTCATGGGTTATAATTTTGAATAGTTAATATGAATATGTTTCACGCCACTATTTTCTTTAAACTCTCCTTTTTTAGCTAAAAGGTTGCAAGATGGTTTACATCTTTCTACGACAAGAGACGATCAAGAATTTTTTGAGATTTAAAACACAAATGACTACATTGAGGAAAACACTATATCTTTCTTGGCTAAATAATTGTTGAAATAAGCATGTATACAAGTGGGAAAGCTTTTCTGTGTAATATTTCATAAAAAGAGTGCATATTTAAAATTTTGGTTAAAAAAGCAACAATTTTGTAAATTTTGAGAAAAAGCTATCTTATCTGTTTTAAAAAGCTAAAAGTAAATAATTATTATGGGTTTTAATTTTGAATAGTTAATTTGAGTTTGGTTCAAGCCACTATTTCGTTAACTGTCCTTTTTTAGCTAAAAGGTTGCAAGATGGTTTACATCTTATTACGACAAGAGACGATCAAGGATTTTCTGAGATTTAAAACACAAATGACTGCACTGAGAAAAACATTATATTTTTCTTGACTAAATAATTGTTGGAATAAGCATGTATACATGTGGGAAAGCTTTTCTGAATTACATTCCATTGTATAGAGGGCATATTTGAAATTTTGGTGGAAAAAGCAATTTTTAAAAATTTATTTTGAAGATTTGGAAAAGGCTATCTTATCAGTTTTAAACTCAAAATTTTAGTGGAATGAAGTTATGTTGAAATAAACTTATGAATAAATACTCAAAAGTGTATGCCAAGAAGTTGTAAATTTCTGATTGATGAAAATAATTTTGATTTTTAATCATCTTTGGATTATAAATATTACCTTTCAAATTTCTTTCTAACATTTACGTATATATCTGTGCTACCAGAAGATTTTAATTGTAGAAACTGATGAAAAATTAATTTTAGGAGTTCGTGCAATTTCAAATAATTTAAATTTACTTTTATTGATTAATGTACTTATAATTTCCTAATACTAGCAGAAACGGATAACTGTACGGCAAGCTTGTGAAGCGACTGTTTTCACAAAGTGATCCCGAAAGAATCACGTGATTCATTGGTGTCGGTGAACGGAGCGAGCAGGGGGTGTTATATATATATAAAGATTTTATAACAACTGTGCTAGGACACCCAGTGTCTTCATGTAGCGAGCGAAGCGAGCAGAGTTTGCGTAGCAAGCCCCGGAGGATTGCAGCGCAATCCTCCGGGGGGTTGGCGAGCTTTAGCGAGCAGGGGGCAGAGCCCCCTAGCTTGATGTATTTCAAATGATTTAATTAATTAGGAAAAAAGAAAGATTTTTATATGCTTGAAAATTGTTTATTTTTTCTGGCACAAAAATAAGAGAAAATTCTACATTTATGTTCGAAAACAAATATATTGATTATCTAATAATCTATTAGGTTTTAAATGAAATAATCAATCTTGATGAAATAAATGAAATCTTAAATTAAATAAAATCGTTTTGACTTTATGTGTTAATGTAGATTAACAATAAATTTAGAATTAAGTTTAAAGGCAACTACTAAACGAAAATTTTCTAACCATTTGCCCATTTTTCATAGCCAATGAATTCACTGAGTTTATATGACAGTTAATATTTCCAAATTATATGAAAGGTATCATGTGTACATAGATAAAAAATAGAGCATTCGATTTCATTTCCAAAGAAATATAAAAGCTTATAAGCGTGAAAAAGATTAAAAATTGGGTGAACAAATATTTGGAATTAAAGGTGAGATAAAAAAAAAACAAGTATAGTGATTACCTATAATAGAATATATAATAGAATATACCTATAGAAGGTAGGTAATTAAGCTTGTCATAAGAGTTATGTTGATTACTTGAAGATTAATAATTATGAGAGAAATCGGTTTGTGCTTGCATATTTTCTATGAAATGACACTAATGACCCCTATTCTTTTGCTTTTTCTTCCCCTCTTCTTCAAATATCTAATAAATTAACAGATCATAACTATCAAACTATTATGAAATTTATTTAGTGTACTTTGTCACTCGTTTTCACTCCATTATTGCAAGATATTGTACGATTTCTCTGCAATAATTTTCCGATATTCTAAATGCCGTACAATATCGTGAAGATATCTTAAAAATAATATAAAGCATATTGTGCTCACAGGGTAACCGTGTAAGTTACAGACCTTATAAAGTCATTTTAATTCAAAAATATTTTATTTATCTCGACTTGTTTCATCCTTATGAAGATGGATTTTGTAATCGATATTTCACTCATTCCTGATACGATAAATTTTACAAATTTTGTACATGCGTGTACTCTCGATGGCAGTATAGTATTTTAAAATTTTCGGAACATAATTATAAGAAAATAGATAAATTTCATTAAGTTTTGGTACCATAACAGCGGCATCACCTGTTTGGGAATTTGAAAAAATGATGTCATGATTCCTTAATATGTATGAATATGAATTATAAATAAAAGATTGAAAAGTGGATAACAATTAATATATATATGAACCTCTCGATTTTAAAAGGGGTTGTATGAAGTCTTGACCGAAATTACATTTTCGTTCTTAATTTTAAGAAGGCTTTTCGTTTTTAATTTTATGTTCATTATTTGGTGTAAAAATGGGCAGCAGTTCATTATTTAGTGTAAAAATGGGCGGCAGTTCATTATTTAGCGTAAAAATCTCACAATCTCAAACACATCATAACAAAGCATCAAAAATTCCGTATGATGTTCGAAGAACATTTCTCTGCAGAAGATCTCCTTTAACGTAAATTTTGCTGCACTTCTTTAACTCTATGAGCTCTAACCCGCCTCAAACCGCCCGATAGAGGTCGAAATCAGGTGGTTTCGGGCGACTAAGTGAATTTTACGGGAGAAAAGTAGTTCCTTTCTTTGTTGACAGTTGATTACCCAACCTTGGGTGTCGTCCTCCTGGAATTTCGGTAAAGAAAGGGAGGATTCCATTCTGTTTTCGTGAACAAAAATTTACTCCAGTTTTTGAGCAACTGGAATTCTTACTCTAGCCATGTTCAGAGAGTTAAATGTCAGAAGTTTTTTTTTAAAATCATGCGATTCATACGAGGACTATTTTTAAGTAAGGTCCGTTTACCAATAGCAATTCAAATTTGGCTCACGTGTGAGCATAAATGTGCTAGCAGGCTTCCGCCATTCCTTGTTCAGAATCTGACAATATTACCTTACACGGCGAAAGTCTATACACTTTGTAGTGTGAGGTTAAAATGGCTTAGAAAATCAAGCATCCGGCCGACTATGAAATACGGTGAGTCATTCAGATCGCCAGATATGCGAAGTGTGCACTGTCAATGCAGTGAGTGACAGTGACGTGAGAAAATGAACGAGATTGTTCAAGGACGAAGAGGAAAACGTCCACATCAAATTGCGTTCTTATCAGCCCTCTGTAATCACTAAAATGACGATTTGATGCAGGCGATTGACACCCAAATTCTACAAAATCATTTCAAAGACAAAATAATAAGATTAGCAACATCAAGAATTGTTAACAGATATTTTAAAATTATTTTTAAGCAGTACTTTATGTAGACATATACATACTCACTGAAAAACATTATTCAAATTATTCATTCAGTCATTATTACAAAATTATTCATGACTATTTCATGAGGTAAATTTGCTTGCTTTAAAATTGAATTTGCAGAATTTACATTTCGAAGTTCGAAAAGCCGAGATAATGAAAGTATATAAAAATTATTTCACCTCTCCTATTAAGAATAATTATACCAAATTAGAAATTCAGAGCTCAGCATTCACAACTGTTTCAGAGCTCTTCGTACAAAGTTTAAAGAGTAAAGAACAAACCTGTTTAAGCGCAAATAACACTGGAGAACAAAGAAAAAACTTTTTTTATATTGGCCAAGGAAATTTTAGCGGCTTTAGGATATCATGAGTCTGTTGATTTCAAAACTAATTTTGCTTTTGACAAATCGTCTCTGGTTTTGAAATAGTTGTTACTATCAACATTTCAATCCTATCTGCAAAGATTGGGCCGGAAAAAATGAAAAAAAAAATTATGTCGCTATACAGCGGGAAGGTTTCCGAATTGATCATAAATCAAACGAGGAAAAAGCATTACTTAAATTGATTGATATTTTCCGCTCTGGATAGGCCTGAAAAGTCCTAAAAAGTGGATAAATTAAACTCTATTTTTTTATTTTAAAATTTCTCTTGATCTCTTTATTATAGCATTCACTATTAAGTACTTAACTTCTTAAGAGTAATAAATTTTATTTTATCAAATTCGGTCTACAACTTCCTGTCACATATTCCTTTCAAAGTTGTCAAAAAATGTGAAATTAATTCAATATGAAATTTTTAATTCCTAATAAACACCATAATCTTCGTTTGTCATTGAAATACAACAGGTGAATTTATATGCATAGCAAAATGTTATTTACATCTAAACATATTTATTACATTCAAACATATTTATTTTCTTTGTTTAAGGTAACGCTTGCGAAACTATGCTCTAACAATAGAATATTATTTGTTAGTTCAGAACGTATTCCAAGAATACAAAGTAACAAAAATTAACGCACATTTAAGAAAAGACTTCGGCAACCAGGATATCAAAGTAGTGGAACAAAGGTATCAAGGGAGGAGGGACAAATATATGGTGGCATATTACTGCTAGAGACTCCAAAACAAATCTTCCATTGTACGTAATAGGAAATCATATAAAAACTTTTTCATGAATTAATTGAACTAACTTATTTATTTTTCATTTTACTGATCTTAATACAATATCATTTATCATCACATCATCATTTATGTTTTACCAAACCATTCTGATTCAATTATTTTGTTTGTTGAGTTTTATTTCTTATTTCATTCATTAATATGGTTTTGAATTTTATTCTTTAACGTACATTTGACACAGATTTCATGTGATTACTGTATTGATTTACCTTCTGATTTATATATTGATTACTATTTAGGATTAAGCTGATTTGATGAAGTTTTTAAAATTTTATTATTAATTTATACATGAGACAGTTTCAATGCGATTTGAGTAGTACATACATATTAGTATTGAAATTCATTTTTCACTTTTTCTCAAAAACTAGAGCCAATCTGACAAGAAATGCGAGATTAGGAATCAGCAGCACGAATTTACCCTAAAATGACTGGAATATCTTTGGAAAAATCAGTGTTGCGCAGTGTAATCATAAAATGCATAATTGCAACTCATGTGACCGAACACTAGGTGTTTCGAAAGAGAGGCTGTCTTTATAAATGGTTGCGTCTATTTCTCATCTCCCACTTTTACCTGAGGTTTTCCAAAGAAATAGCCATAGGAATCATGTACGGTTATTTTTCTGCCGATTTATACGAAATTCATATTGCCGTGATTTTTGAGGCTGCAGATTCCATAACAGAAAATTATGCTGTTTTCGTCAATATACGTCGACTACTACTAATATCGACGATAGGAAGTCTACATCAAGATTGGCAGACGTAGGTTTCATCATTTTATGTCATTTCTTCCATAAAACACATTCCTCTCATGCGGTTTCGTCCCAGACTTTCTTTGGCATTCTGGTTTCCCATCATTTCAAGTCAAAGCAAATCCAGCCCAGTCACTTTCCCACTTCATATGCATTTTGATTATTTTAGCTTACCAACATAGATGCGTTAGGTTGTCTTTTATATTTGGACCAAGAGTTTTGAAACACCTACCGTATTCTATAACAAAAATATACTGTTACCATTATGGTTTGGGAGCTTTACATTTTAGTAGAATTCTGACTGCTCAGCAAATTTTCTAAAGAAATTTATTGAGTTCTAGAAAAATTAAAATGCACCCACAAAACTTAGAAATCAATTATTTGGGGTATATCTACTATAAACATGGGACACATAGTCCATCAACTATGCTTATCATTCGAAGACAAACGAAGCCTCTGTAAGGTACAATTCATTTCTATTCACACTACTCATTCACTCTGAACACACTACTTATTTCCATTTATGAATGGTTCCTTGTTCATTCACCCAAAGATAGATCTTCCTCAACCACAAGGAAATATATAAAAAAACATACAAATACATATGAATCGATTGATGCTAAACGGTTACTTCTGCATTCTCGGAGGAAATTACATATTTATTTTCATTTTTAATTTGACGAAAGTGAATGCAATCTTTGGTGTTAAAACGGGGCTTCTACCATTCACAGATACGTGTTGGTACAACATCAAAGTTTCCATGTGATGTTAGAAGAAAATGTCTTCGCGGAACAGCGCTTTTAACACCAATATAGCAGTTCTCTGCTAGTTGTCAGAAGTCCCATTTTAACATCAATCAATTCATTTATTACATCTCAAAAACATTTTTATATACAACATTTTAATTTTTATAGTAATATAATTATTTAGAAAGCGCTACGAAGGACTTTCTAAATCTGCAACATTCTTCGTTTTCATATTATATATTTTTTGTTTTCATAATATATAATCTTGAATAACGTGAAATAATAATCCATCTTAATCTACATCTTTGTAAAGAAACTTTAAATTCTTACAATTATCACTTTACATCTTTATATTAAATATATTTTACCTTTTATTATGTTGGAACGAAATTCTGTAAATCACACTCTACAATTCTATACAAAGGAATGAAATGCATCTACATTGTTATTTTACCCTTTTCCTCTATGAATTTTAAATTTCAGAATATAAAAAATCCTGCTCACATTGTGAGTTCTCTTCTTCTTTTCCCAACTAAGCCATGGACAAATATTTCTACATACAGTATAAAATGTATAAGTGTAGGAGCAGTGCCTATGAATTATGAATATAAATCTTATACGAAAATATGTGCACAGTATACATACATTTATCTATATATTTCCAAGATCCAATACTTTCACATTTAACATTTCAAAGGAACAAAATATATAAGTTATATTATATATCACTAATATAATATAGAATAAATTTATGAGAATTTGGTGATTGATTGATAAAATTAGTTATGTTCTAAAACTTATCAGGGTTTTTTGAAGATGGATTTTCTCTCATAACATTGAACTGTAATCAGATAACGAGAACGTAAACTTATTATCACACCCTTCTCAAATTTATATATCATATCAAAGGCAAACCTCGATCAAGAAGCCTCTAAATAGCACCAAACAACAATATTATATGTTCATTTTATGCAACTAATAAAACCAAAAACATGAAGAAACCTATCTCGCAGTGCGTGAATAGTTTTAGTTTTCGTAAGAAATTTAGATTATTCCCATTCCAAAACTGTGCAGGTGTATTTGGGGACGGTCTTCATAATATCGAACTATAGTCAAATGACGAGAAAGATCAATTTACAGGCATCCCCAATCCAAATTTATACATCACACTAACGGGAAATTTTGAGGAAGAAGGTCTGAAATAATATCTTTTGGAATCAAGGAAAATTATTACCTTTTTATTATATGCAATAAATAAAACCAAACGCATTGACAACTTCTATTTCGTATTCACATTTTTATTTTAGCATAACCTCACATTTTTTGAGATTCTCATTTTTATTAATATGTCTATACTTATAATCATATTCTATTGATATGACGATCATTATTCCGCCATATTCCACTTACTTTTTTCTAGTTATTTTTCTAGTCCATGCATATATTTGAAAAATAATAACAAAATTTCAGCGCGTGCATAAACTCTCATCGCAAAAGAAATACATCGAACTTCCCGTCTTTTGAGTTTTGCTGGTTACATACTGATATTCTAGATTTTACTTACACACCTATACTGATATTGCTACTTTTACTAATATCCAATTTCTAATATCAACGAAATAATTATGAAATCTCATTAAAATTTCCGAAACATGTTTGAAAGACAATTCTCTTCGAAATAAAATCAAATAGAAAAATAAATAATAATGAAAGCTATATTACAAATTGATGCTAACAGCGAAATAGAATGCGTTTGTTTATTGTTTCATCAAAAATTTATAATAATTCATGCCTGTCTGGAGGAATTAAATAGCTCAATAGTGTTACGGAGTTGTAATTTTTTTCCCTGACATGCTAATCTTGGCGACTATTTTAGAGACTTGGCGACTTTGGAGACAAAAGGAATCTTCTAGAAAAATCATGAATTGTAATCCCATCTCTACTAAGAGCTCGAAATATCAAGAACCTTCCAGAGATTACTATGGCACGTCACTTCCTGTTGAAAAGGTATAAAAGCCAGATCTCAAGCCAAGAGTCAGTCAGTTGGACTTTGGTCAGCATTGAAGCTGGAGAGCTGATAAGACATTGGGCTCTATTGAGAGTGCTGTGATTGAGATTTAGTTGTAATCAATATTGTTAACTAATACAAGTGCTGTTTAGTTTTGTTACCTGCGCTTAGAGTTTTGCTAAAAAATCACCGTGGAATAAATATGTATTTTTTTATCCTGCTGGTTGGATTACATTCACATACACCCACCAGACGATATTCGTTACTATTTTTGCAAGTTTTTATTATTAATGCTCATAAAACCATTTTGAAAGATATCAGAGATGTTCGTGAGTTTTAGTGATAATAGATTGGTTAGATAGCGAATAAGTTAAGAGTAAGAAGAGTAAAAACGTGGATTATATGCGAATTAACATTTAATTTTAATTTTCTGTAGAGAAAATTTTTCTTTTGGATTTAGTATCATCAAACAAAATTTGAATTGTGAAATAATTATTTATTTTTATGACAAAGAATGATATTAAGAAGCAAGCATTTTATACAAGAATATTTTGAGTAATATGCCTTTTTGCAATAGACAAAGAATTAATTCGCTGTATAATAGTATGAGAATATATCACACAGTATTTAAATATTTGTTTTTAATTTAGTAGACATTTTCCATTAAAAAAGATGTTCCGGGTGAAAGCTATAATGATATAATTGTCTAAAGTCCAAATGGTAATCTGAACATTTTCAAAAATTATCTTTAATATAACTTAAATCTGAAAGTATTAAAATTAAATTACATTATTCGCTTAATTTATGTACCTTTAGGAAACCCAAAGCATGAGAAATGGTAATTTTGAGACGAAAATATTCGTGACAGTAATATATTTCTATGCTCAGAAATTCGAAAGGCTAAGTGATTTTCTTTAATATCGACATTATAACTGTAAATCTTTGCTTCAATTTGTTAGAAAATGATTTTTCTGACTAAAAATGCGCAGAACTGGAATTACTCATTAAGCGAAAAACTACAAAGTTAAAAAAAAGAGTTTGCTTTTACAATGATTTTTCCGTTACAATTATTTTAATGATCTGACCGTAAAGAATAATACAAAATAAAACGCAAGGATCATAATCAGAAGAATTGTTTCCTAATGAGGGATGGAAATAAACAATGGAAGTAATGAATGGAAGTAATCATAAAGCCATATGGTGACATTTTCTATCGTTTGAAACAGCCATTATATCTAGATTTTGAGATCATGTAAGAAAAGATTTTGATAAAATATTTATCAATAGTTAAGGCAGAATATGGAGATACCAGGGCTATATGGTTACTCTTTTAAAATCATTGATGTTCATAGCAACTTCGAAGAGATTTACGCAGACTTTGTGATTCATTTTTCATTGAAAGATGTCTATTTTCTACGAGATCACCGGGTTACCTTTACGTTAAATATCCGTAAAGTTTATACAAGCTTTGAAGCACTTAACCTTGCAACACTCTTAGTGCAGACTGCTTAAAATTACTTCAGGCTTACTAAACCGAATTGCTTAGTAGAATATGTCGGTTCTGCTTTAAAATATTGAATGAAAACTTAATTTCATTTTAATCAAATATTTTATTAATTTTTTCCAAAAAATGTCATTAAAATATTTAAT